>PVKB01004601.1:47140-71935 GCA_004027205.1 Ctenodactylus gundi
GGGGGGGCACAAAATTCTGCTGGGAGTAGACAATGAGGGAGGACTTATCAGTCTGTTGGCCTCTGAGGTGTATTGCTGTCCTCCAGGCCCCTGAGCAGAGCTCTCCTGACTGTCTGGCTTCCCTCCCAAAGGTGGGGCTCTCTACCCTTGGAGGTGCTCCCACTAACGCCTCCCCTCCCAAGCTCTTCAGGAGGCCAGCGGCTGTTCTCTCCACTCCTCAAATGTCTCTTGCGCCAGTTTCTTTCTGGGCAATTTAAGAGTGTCCCCCAAAACCATGATGTGCCCATCTGAACTTTCTACTTTAAACACTTCACGCTCAGGGAGGGAGGGAGGGAGGGAGGGAGGGAGAAAGAGGGAGAGGGGGAGAGAGGGGGAGAGAGAGGGAGAGAGAGAGAGAGAGAGAGAGAGAGAGAGAGAGAGAGAGAGAGAGAGAGAAAGAGAGAGAGAGACTGTATGCTCTTGCTTACAGCATTTTCTGCTATGGCTGCTAAGTAGAACATCTCCCAAAATGATACAGACTCCACGGGCCTTTTCTAGAGGAAGCTCTCAGTGTGTTTGCAGCTCGCACTTTCTGCCAACTCGTTTCTGGAGTCTGGGGCTACCAGCTGGGGTTAATTCCCTCTTCTCACAGATCTGTGCTTACCTTAGTCTGGGGAGTCAGGTTCTGCGCAGGCTTTCCTCCTTCTGTGGCTGCCGGCGCCTCAGGGTATTTGCAGTCACCCTGGGGCAACTTCCTGGGCTGCTGTGTTTTTCCGCTTTGGATGATTCTTTGGATTTCTGATCTTCCTGTGGCCTCCTTTCAACTGTTACGGTGTTCCTCCCTCTCCTATCTACACTGAACAGGGCACTTTTAACCATAATCCTAACTTCTTAAGTAGATCTACAAGGTAATACTGTGCAACTCTGTTGCTCGGCAGCCATCTTCTGAGTCAGCCCTTGAAGCTACTTGTTAAAGAGGCTATATTTGGTTTTATGTGGCCCCTTTGCTGAAGATGAGATGGTTGAATTTATTCAGGGATGTTTCTGCATCCTCAATTCTATTCCACTGATATACATGTCTGTTTCTGTGCCCAGAGCATGTTGTTTTTTATCACTGTTGCTGTGTGAAATAATCTGATACCCGGTACTGCCATGCCTCCTGCTTTTGTTTTATTGCTTAGGATTGTGTGGCTATTCTGGGCCTCTTGGGGTATCATATAAATTTTAAGATCATCTCTTCTAGTCCTGTGGAAAAATTCTGTTCGTATCTTGACTGGGATTACACTGAATCTGTATACGCTGACTAAACTCTTGAGACATTCTGATTGCAGTGCCATCAACAGGAGACACAGAACAATAAGATACAACACTTTCGATGAGGAGACCTCTCCTTGAATTAAAATAAGATGTAGACACAGAATCCACTGACACTACCTAAAGTACAAGCAACAATAAGAGAACCATGGGGAAATGAGGAATAAATCACTTACAAAAACTTCCAACACTTCAGAAGTTGCTACCATGGGTCCTAAAACACCAGAAACTATAAGAAATGAAGTCAAATAAAATGCAGACCTAATGGCCTAAAATCTCAATAATGACATTCAAGAGATGCACAACAAGCTAAAACAGACATAATCAAAGAAACAAAAGCCTTAACAGATTAAAAACTTTAAAGATTATAAAGAAGAATTAAATACACACATAATGAAAGTAATGCAAAAAAAATCAAAGAACAATTTATTAGAGATACAGAAAAAAAGAAAGGGTAATTGAAGGATATGAAAACACAAGATAAAAAGGAAAACCCCCTGAATATTTTGCAGATCGGTTATTGATCTTCAATATAAGATGGATAAACTGCATCATATAGTAAGTGAGGACAGAAAAAAATACAAAAGAGATAGTTTCAATAGTTGATGGATGATTCAGAGAGAAACAGCCTCAGAATTACAGGAGTGCAGGAGAACACAGAGGACAAAACAAAATGCTTAAAGAACATGTTTAATGAAGTTACGAAACAGTATTTCTCAAATCCAGGAAAAGAAATGAATCTTGGCTTCTTCAGGCATACAGAACACGAAATAACTATAACTAGAAGAGAACCTCTCCATAACTCATCATAATCAAAATCCTAGAGATGCCACACAGAGAGAACATTAACAGACATGATACAAAAATAGAAAGTAACCAGTAGAGTCAAGCCCATCGGAGTAACTGCAGACTTCTTAATACAGAATCTAAAGGACAGGAGACCATGGAAAGAAATCAAGTACTAAGCAAAACATAAATGCCAACTCAGACTGCTATGTCCAGCAAAACTACCTTTCTTCTTTTTTTTTTTTTTTTTTTTTTTTTTGGAGATAGGGTCTCTCTCTGTAGCTCAGGATGATGCTGAACTCTCTATTGAGCCCACCCTGACCCTGGACTCACAGTAATCCTCCTACCTCAACCTCCTGAGTGCTGGGATTACAGGCATGTGCCACTCTGCCCAGCTTATGTGTTGCTGGGGAATCATATTCAGGTATTTAGCAATTGCAAGCACTTTAACTGACAAGCCATTCCTCTTGTCCCAAAACTACCTTTCAAAATGGAAGGAGAGGTTAAAACTTTCCATGACAAGAAAGAAAAAAGAAAAAAACAAAAACCCTAATTTAATTCATGACCAATACACCACCATTGCAAAAAATACTTAAAGGAATTTTAGCCTAGGATAAGCAGACCAAAAGCACCAAAAAAACAAAAACAAAACAAAGCAAAAAAAAAAAAAAAAAAAAAAAAAAAAAAAAAAAAAACCCCAAAAAAAAAAAAAAAAAAAAAAAAAAAAAAAAAAAAAAAAAAAAAAAAAAAAAAAAAAAAAAAAAAAAAAAAAAAAAAAAAAAAAAAAAAAAAAAAAAAAAAAAAAAAAAAAAAAAAAAAAAAGAAAGAAAGAAAAAGAAAAAAACCCCAAACAAAAAACCAAAGCAAAGGAAACAATAAAAAGAGAATGAGCTGACAAGAGCTTAGATGAAACAATCAACACTGAAGCATCATACTGATGACAGGATGTAGTAATACACCACCATCATAACACTGAATGTAAGTGGTCCCAACTCACCAATCAAAAGGCACAGATTAACTGATTGGATCAGGAAAAAAAATCCACAAAATTTGTTGTTTGCAAAAGACTGAAAATAAAAGAATAAAAACCATTACTCCATGCAACTGGACCCAGGAAACAAGAAGGGATAGCTATACTATTTCAGATACAGCAGATTTCAAAACAAACCAGATTTCGAGCCAGAGCAGAAGAGACAAAGACAGACAGTATATACTGGATAAGGGAAATAATTCAATAGAAAGAAATCACAATTACCAATATATAGGCTCACAACTTCAGGGAACCCAATTTTCTATAACAACAATTACTGGATTTGAAAGATCATGTAATGCCTAAAACAATTTTAGTAGAAGACTTCAATATCACAGATAAACAGTTCAACTAGACAGAAACACAACAAAGAATTATTACAGTAAACCATGCTATGGAAAAACAGACTTATTAGATACCTAAAGACTTTTCTACCCAACATCAACAGAATACACTATTTCTCAACAGCATATGGGACATTTTTCACAACGGACTATATTATAGGCAATAGGCATGTTTTAAATAAGTATAAATGAGTTGAAATAATTCCTTGCTAACTTTAAGTTCATAGTGGAATAAAATGGCAAATCAACAGCAAAAAAAACCTACAAATACAAAAGATTCAGTAATTTACTACTGAACAAACAACAGGTCACACAAGTCAGGTAAGAAATAAAAAACTTCAGAGTTAAACAATGAAAGCAAGCTTGATATGATCAGAACCCATGGGACACTGATAGGGAGGGAAATATATAGCTATAAACATACATTATCAAAATAACAGAGCAATCCCAAAATAAGGAATTTAATGATGCACCTCAAGATCCAGAAGAATCAAGGACAATCTAAATTAAAAACTAATAGAAGAAAAGAAATTATAGAGAGCAGTAATTAATGAAACTGAAACTTTAAAAAAAAAAGCAAAGAGCTGGCTCTTCATAAGAATAAACAGGATTGATAAACCTCTACCTAAGCTAACCAAAAGGGGGAAAGAAAAAACCCTTACCAATTACATTAGAAAGGACACTACTGAAATTCAGAGAATTCTAAGGAACTATTTTGAAAACTTACACTACAACAAATTGGAGAACTATAATATAGTCAAAATGGCTACACTGCCAAAACTGATATACAGATTCAACCCAATTCCTACCAAACTACCCAGATTTTTTTCACAAAACTTGAGAAAACAACCCTTAAATTCATAGGGAACCAAAAGAGACCCAGAGTACCCAAGGTACTCCTGGGTAACAAGGCAAAAGCAAGTGGCATTAAGATTCCAGACACCAAGTTAAACTACAAAGCAACAGTGACAAAACTGTATAGTATTAAACAAGCTGGCTGACCAACAGAATAGAACTGATGATGCAGAGGCGACCTTGAGTGCCCTCAGCTACCTGATATTTGACAAAGGGGCCAAAAACTTACATTATAAAATGGACAGCTTCTTCAATAAATGGTGCTTGGCAGATTGGTTATCCACATGCAGAAGAATGTATCTACACATACACCTGTGTACCAAAATCAGATCAAAGTGGATGAAAAGACCTAGATACTAAAATGGAAACACTGAACCTTTTGGAGGAGAAAACAGGCAAAGATTTGGAAGGTATGGGTATGGGCAAGGACTTTCTTAATAGGACACTTAATGCAGAAGAAATAGTCCCCAGAATCAACAAAAAGGATTATATCAATTTTAAAAGTTTCTGTAAATCAAAGGAAACTATCCACACAAAGAAGAGAGAACCAAGAGAATGGGAACAAAATTTTACCACCTACACCACAGACAGGAGGCTAATAACTAGAATATACAAGGAACCTAAGAAAAACATACCCCTCAAAATCAAAAACCCGATTAAAAAATTGACAAAAGAAACAAGTAGGCATTTTTCAGATAAAGAAGTTCAAATGGCCAGCAAATTCATGAAAAGATGTACAATATCCCTAGCCCAGAAAGAAAATCTTCATACCCAAATGAGAATGGTATGTATCAAGAACATCAAGAACCTGAACAGCAATCAAAGCTGGAAAGGTTGCAGGGGAAAAAGAACCATTTTACATTGCTGGTGGGACTGTATAAATTGGTACAATCACCATGGAAAGCAGCATGGATTCCTCAAAAGGCTATACTTTCAGCAATACTTCTTCTGGGTATCTATGCAAGAGTTAAAAGCAATGTATAATAGAGATACACGTTATGCCTATGTCTATAGCACCACAACTAACAACAGCTAAGTTGTAGAAGTTGCTGAAATATCCATCAACAGACCAATGGATACAAAAATTATGGTATTTGTACTCAACAGAGTACTATTCTTCCAAAAACAGATAAATTTGAGGCTTTTATAAGCAAATGTACACAATTTGAGACCATTATGCTTAGTGAAGTCAATCCATCTCAGAAGGTCAAACACCACATGGTTTCTCTAATATGAGGAACCCAGGATACAGTCTTATTATAGAATCAAATGGGTGTGATAGTGGGAGTCATAGGGATGAGAGCATGTGGGAGAGCCAAAAAGAAGGGATTGTAATATTGATGCAATATATATGTGCACAAATACTTAAGGTCAATGTAACCAATGTATCTCTATCTCTATCTCTCTCTCTCTCTCTCTCTCTCTCTCTCTCTCTCTCTAATAAAACTGTGGAGAAAAATACAAACATTTATGGCTGGAATTGGTAGCATATGTTTGTAGTCCCAGGTACTCAGAAAGTTAAGGAAAGAGGATTTGAAGTTTAAGGTCACTATGAATAACTTAACTAAGATCTCGTCTCAAAATATAAAAAGGAGTAGGGATATAGCTCACCAGTATGGCATATGCCTAGCAAAACTAGGTCTGAGTTCAATCCTCAGTATAACACTTAAACAACAAAATATTTGTAATATAAAATAAATTCACATTTTATATACTTAAGCAAATTCTGAGTAGACATTCACCTTATTATAACTGACAGAATCCTATTCACTATTCTGTCCCCCACTGTTTATTTTTTTCAAAAGTATCTTGAAATATATAGCTTTAAAACTCCATTTACTTTAATCACCTTGAAAAGCCCACAGACCACTGTGTTTTTCCCCATACTCTCAAGGTTAACAGTTTAAGGTTCCAAAAGTGCTCCTTCAACTCCTTTAAAATCAAGCTTATTAGTTATTAATGAATTAGCTCTTTTCACGTATCTTGCAATGCTCATGAACAATTCAAGTAAGCAAGCTGGTAACAAGACAATGAGCAACTTTGTACAAAGAGATCACACCATGTAACACAATGCTATGTATATAAATAAAAACTCAGCAAATGATTTCAAGCAAGCACTTACCAGTGGATAACAAAATTAGTGACTACGATTTTAATATAAAATATAATTTTAAAGTTCTTATTTTTGTTGGTTAGGTAGGGTCCCTAAAATCACTACAGGCCAGTCTATGTATGCGGTTTTCAGGAACTCAAAATTCACTGGGTCATATTATAAAACCAATTTGAGATTTCTGTTGACAGACATAATTATACTAAAGTAATGATTAGTTACATAAAGTAATGTAAGTAGTCAAAGGATTTAGAGTTATGTCCTAGGTCCTTCTACATAACAATGTACTTTCAGTATGTTAGGTATTGACAGCAAAGAAAACAATCAACAGAGTGAAAAGGGCACCCATGGAATATGAAAGAATATTTGCCATTTGTCAGCTCCTCCTCAGACAGAGGATTATGAACAGTATACAAAGAACTGAGAAAAATCAGACCCTCCAAAACTAAAAGACCCAATCAAATGGGCAAATGAAATAAATGCACAATTCTCAGAAGAAGTCTGAATGGTCAAAAAATACATGAAAAAGGTCAGCCTCCTTAGCCACCAGAGAAATGGAAATCAAAACAACAGAGTTTCTAACACCAGTAAGAATGGCTGGCACCAAGAATTCACAAAACAAAAATGCTGGTGAGGCTGTGGGCAAAACGGTACTCGTCTCCATTGCTGGTGGGACTATAAACTGGTACAACTACTACGAAAACCAGTATGAAGAGTCCTCAAAAAAAAAAAAAGAAAAGAAAATAGATACTCATTTGACTTAGCTATACCTCTGCTATCTTCCCAAAAGAGCTGAAGTCAACACACAAGAGTGATACAAGCATACCCATGCTTATAGTAGCACAATGTATAATAGCTATATTGTGGAAGAAGGCAGTATGCCCAACCACAGGTAAATGGATAAAGAAGATGTAGTGTTTATACACAATGGAGTACTACTATTCCATAAAGGACAAATTTGAACCATTTGCAGGAAAATGGATACACCTTGAAGTCATTCTGTTTAGTGAAATGAATCAGACATAAAGTTGAAATACTGTATGTTTCTCTAACATGACAAAATCAAACCATCAAAAAAGTAAAAGGGTGATAGAAGGAAGAAGATAGATTTTATGAGAGGGATAGAACAGGAGGAGTGAGAGGGTTGAGACGGTTGGAAAGGAAGGGGAAAGGAAGGGAGAAAGGGAGGGGGAGGAGGAAGAACTAAAAATCATCATCAAAAAAAGATTAGATGTTCAAGAAAATGGTGGGATTTCTAAGTCTGAATTAACTTAGAAGACTGGTAATGTACATCTAGATATTAAAACTGAAGTCACAATTATATTTAATACACAATTTCCCAATTTACTTAACTACAGCTCCCTCTTTAAAAAAAAAACCTAACATTTCAAAATGTTCTAACTTAATAGCTAAAAGAAAGCAAAGACCTCTAACTTACTCAACTCTACTTTTAATCCTCACTGTTCCATGTAACCATTTAACCTACAGAAATGTTTTCTTATGCTAAATCTTTTAAGAGGACAATCTTAATAAGTTTTAAGTAATGTAAGTAATGTATTATGAATAGCAAAGACAAGTACTTTTACTTGGAAAAGTTAACTCTACAAGTTCCCCTTTGGTTTCACATTTATCAGTTTATTTGCTCTTACAAATATGCCTACTTTTCATTTGAATTTTTTTCCCAAATTAACAAAGATAATAGTACTTTTGACAGTCAGATTTCTTATTCTTTGGCCAGGGTAACTATTATCATTCACTTTGCCTTGAATGTTCCAGTTTTGTTCTCCAAGAGTATTAGTTAAAATGTCCTTTCACTCTCAAAAATGCTTCAGTTCGAAATAACGAAGTTGGGCTGGGAACATCACTCAGTGTTTAAAGAGCTTGCCTAAGAAGTGAGGCCCATGGTTTGATTCCCCAGCACGCATAATAGCTGGGTATGGTGGCTCAAGCCTGTAATGTCAGCACTCAGAGGGCTGAGCCAGAAGGCCTGCCCTGAGTTTGAGGCCAGCCTGGGGTACAGAGCAAGTTCAGCACCAGCCTAGACCACAGAGATCTCATCTCCAAAAAAAAAAAAAAAAAATTGAAGTTTGTGTCACATTACCTTTGGGCTGTTGTTAAGTTCTTTTTGTAAAAAATGCTGCTACATTTGGAACAAATTTTTCATTTTAAAATTATTGCTGGGAGCTGGAGGAACGGCACAGAAGTTAAAATAATTTCCTAGCAATCGCAATGCCTTGAGTTCAGCTCCCCACCACCACATAAAGCTGGGCGTGGTGATGCACGCCTGTAATCCCAGACCTGGATTACTGAGCGAGACCCTGTCTCAAATAAATAAATAAATAAATAAATAAATAAATAAATAAATAAATACTGCAGGGCTGAAGGTGGCGCTTAGTGGCAACACAAACCTAGCATATGGGAAAATATCCTGGGTTTGAGACTCAGCAATATGACTGTATTCTGAGGTTTAATTTAAAGGTTTTCTTTTTTCTAGTACACAGTATTTATTATTTATGTCCCTCACTAAAGAAGAAACAGTTATGGATTACCAACTGTTACGGATTGAAATGTATACCCCTAATTTGAACATCAAAACTCTAATGGATATAGAACTGTTAAAGTGACAGTTAATGTTAAATGAGGGCATTTGGGGCAGGCCTCTACACCAATACAACCTGTGTCATTAGAAAAGATACTAGGGATTACTGACACAGAGAAAAGGCCATATGAGAACACAATAAAATACACAAGCCAAATAAGGAAGGCTTTAGGAGAAAACAAACCTATCAATACTTTGACCTTAGGCAGAAGCCTCTAGATTTTTAAGTAACAAACATCTACTGTTGAGACACCCAATATGTATTTTGTTATGGCAACCCCAACAGACTAATACATAGCATTCACAGATAAAAATATTCCTCTTACCTCGATATGCATATCTCTCTAACTTGTTGAGGTGTCAAAGCAAAAATAAAAAACTTCTCTTGAAATCGTTGAATACTGCTTTGAACTGGGGAAGAAAAAGAAGTAAAGTATTTCAATAACATATCGAAAGATCTAAGGACCTGCAATAAGCAGGCACCTTTGGTGTCTGCCACACTCTGAAATGTTTATAATTAAAACACTCCGTGTTTTCAGAAAGCAATAAAAATAATCTCTGAATTTATTTTATCATTATATTAATATCTGTTTATACTTCATACTAATTGATGAGGCCTACTGATACGTTATGATCATTTTTAGCTTTTATTTTTCCTCTCAATTAATTGTTAAACTTAGTATAATAATCCTGCATCCTAACTTCAGTCCTACTGGTTACTATCCTTCAGTAAAACTTCCAAATAGTTTCTTCTTCCTTAGTTAAAATGGGAACGACATTTTTCTTATAAAAGTCTGTTTTGTAAGTCAAATGCCACAACATATGAATGCGCTTTGGAAGTAGTAAGATACTATAAAATAAATATTTTCAGTTCCATTAGTCCTCATCAAAAATCTCTATTAAAAAATATGTCAGGGACATATAGCCCAACAAGTGCAAGTTGGTTACTATTTAATAATAACTGTGGCTTGGTAAGATATTTAGGTAGAACATTAATATTTTAATATGATTAAATATTAAATAGTTTTAATAAAATACAGTATCTGCCAAATTTCCCCACTCTCTAAAGTTTTCTACTGACGTCTTTTGTTAAACTGGTTTATATTTTGGTCAAGACAGCTTCCTATCAGTTGGATATAAAACAGGTAAGCCTAAGAAAAGATAAACCAGGAGGTTTTATATACGCAAGGTTGTGATTATCACAGCCCAATCGAACCAATCTGATAACAAAGAAATTTATAAGTAAAGTAACAACAAACGAACTACTTCATTACATTGCATTACTTAAAACCCTGTTTGTTTTTCATAACCTACCAATTCTCTATCATTACCAACCAAAGAACACTCTTATGATATTCCTTCTCTCATTATACCACTTCATCAAAAGCAAAGGAAGGTAATATGGGGTCAGAATTTCTAAAACCCAACACCAAAAAACAAAACCCAATTCAAAAATGGACAAAGTAGTTGCATAAACATTCTTCCAAAGAATGTCCACAGATAGTAAGTGCATGAAAAAATAAAGCTCAACATTACTATTATGGAAAAATAAGAGAAAACTACAATACTACTTCACATCTGAAGATATAGCAACTCTAATGTTCTGGATTTTTACACAGACATAAAATTAAACCACACAGCTATAGCCCTTTTAAGAACTCAAATATCTGGTCACTCAGCTGATAAAAATGATACAGTCTGGATTTACTCAAATTCTTTAGAAGAAATCTCTTATAATGGCCTTGATATTAATGTGCACCTTACATTAAAACTGTTTAAACATACCGAAAAGTGTAATGCATAAATACAACCTGCTCTTCAGACAAAGATATGGAAAGAGACTGACTCTCAATTTGTCACTGCAGATTATCAATGATGTAAGACCAAAATACAATGCTAAAAAAAACTACATTTATAAGAACAGTAAAACAAATGTTTATGAAGTTAGTGACAAATTTTCCTCCAAAAGTTATCAAAAAGTTGTATCAAAATGTTGTTTTGATATAAAATAGCAGCTTGGGATCAGAAAACCAATTCTGCCCAGGTTCCATGAAAGGTTCCATGAAAGCTTCCATATTAACAACAAAGAGTAAGGAAAAGGAAAAACAGATCTTGATTCACAGACATGAATTCAATAGCTTTATTCAAATTCTTTCTTTTATCAATAGCCTCCATGACACAGACTTGATTTTTCAAGTAAGTATGTCATATATCTCCCATTACACACTTATATTAACCCTGACACTATCCCAAGTGAGTAGTGGAGCCTGTTGTACCTTTCCTTTGAACGCAAATGTTCCTTTGTGACTGCTTCAAGTAACAGCAGTAGAAGTGATGCTATACAACTGCAAGGTGAAATTTAAAAAAAAAAAAAGTGCCATGCAAGTCTCCCCATTCTATAGGATCTCCTGGAACCTAGCTCTCATGCTATAAAGAAGCACCCAAACTAAATCACATGAAGTTAGTGGGCATTACAGCCAATAGCAGAGTCCAAGCAATGTGGCCATAGCTTCCAGATCCAGACATGTTGGTGAAGATGCCTCCAAATCATTCAAGCTTCTAATCCTAACTAATCATGACATCAGTGGGACAGGAGGAGAGTCAGGGGATAGAAGGGGAGGGGAGGAGGAGTGGAGGGGTTGATGGGAGGAGAGGAGGAGTGGCGGATGGGGAAGGGAAGAAAGGATAAGAAGGGAAAGGGATGTGATATGTAAGTAATAAAAAAAATTTGGGTTTATGTCATTGTGTTTCATTAATAAAAATATTTAAAATAAAGCAACTTCTATTATTTACATACATTAGCTGTACTATATATTCATATGGAGTCCAAAATGATTCTCTTCGCTCAGTGTGGCCCAGGCAAACAAGAGGCTTGACATCATGCTCTAGCTGGTGTTATTCAGCTACTAAAAATAGTCTATTACCCTTCAACAAAAAGGTAACAAGAAGGGCTCTATGGTTGGAAAAAAGCTTTTTAAATGAAAAAGAGACACGTAACCCACATTTCCGAGTCCCCCTTCTGTCTAGCACAAGCTCAACTGGGGTAACCCACATTACTGCCAGTCAGAAGCTTTACCCTATCTATCTTCCCCCTTTTGTAAGTTTCCCAATAAAGCCTTCTCTTCACAACCTGCCTTCCATCTTGGCAACTTGTTCTTCAAGCCTGTGTCTCCAAACTCGGTGCGGAGGCCTGTCCAAATCAGGACCTGGCACCTCAGCCACTAAGAGGACTAAGGGGTTAAGGACGGTCAAACAAAACTGACACAGGGCCATCAGGAGGTTTGCCAGCCACAACAGACTGGACGACTTAATCTGTCAGTCCTGGTTTGCAGAGGCTATTCAGTGGTGGCAGCTTTTCAGAGATAGTACTCTTACCATGTCTCCTCCCCCCACAAAGCTGGCTTTGACTTTGACTTTGAGTAAGTCCATTTCCTACTAATCTCACCATAGGTATGGCCCATGATTTGTTATAAGGTCAAATTTAAAGACCGCCATACACTAATTAAGGCAAGGTAAGAATCTTTATGGCCGGGCTGACTCTGATCCCAAGATGAGAATATAGAGAATGGCCGCAAGCCAGGGCTACAGACAGTTAATATGGGGTCTGGGAAGGGGTGGTGACAGAAAAGGTGACATAGGTACAGCATCATCATATAAAAAACAATCACAATTACACAGCCATCATAGGGACAATAAAAACAAATGAAAAAGAGAAAAAATTGACATAATATATACAGAGAAACAGCTAGTGATATGACTTTAATTGAATAACATGTAGGATTCTGAGAAAGTTTCATCTCTCTTGTTAAAAAAAATTTTTTTGTGTTGTTTTGAGACAGTATCTAGCTCAGTAGTCCAGGCTGGTCCTGGACTCACTATGTAGTCCACATTGCCTTCAAACCTCATAGCAATCCTCCTGCCTCAGCCCCCTGAGTGCTGGGATTACAGGCATGTACCACCACACCTGGCTAATTATTTTTTATATGATGCAAGGGAATGGAACCCAAAGCCTCATGCATGCTACACAAACCCTTCAAATACTGATCTACGCTCCTGACTCCTTGTGTGTTTTATGCTTGAATTTTCACATTTCAAATATTAATTCTGTAACCTGAAAAGAACAATGAAGAAATGTTAAGGAAACAAAGGCTTATGAAACTGAAAGTATTTCACAAAATACAATGCAGCTAGACATATCGAATTTATGATACAAACAGCAATTAGGCTACTCACCTAGATAGTATTTTACTGATGCTTTCATTTTCTACCCCAACCTAAAGGACAATTTCTGGTTGTTTTAGTTTTTGTTTTGTTTTTTGAGATTGGGGGGAAGGGGGGTGATGCTATGTTGTCCAGACTAAAACTCACCTCACCCTCACAAGTACCAGCAAGGACTATAGTCATGCAGCACTATACCTGGCTTAAAGACAATTTTTATATCATTGTTTTATCAACCTATCATAAGACTGTATTGAGAAAAATCACTTCATTATCTCTTCACAGAAATAGGAGAAGTTTATTAAAAACACTGATAGTGGGATCCTCACAAGACTCCCTATGAACCTCTTCTTGAGAGTTTTACTTTCTCAATAAGCCTGTTTTTGTTTAGAGGAGAAAAAAAAGAAAGCAAAGAGTGTTAGAAATCTTTAAAACATGAAAACTTTTTGGTTAACTATAAAAAGTTTACAAACCAAGAGATTACAGTATATTTCTTGCATTCTAATATTCTGTTTATTTTGTGAGGCTGAGTCCTGTTATAGAATCCAAGCCAACCCTGATCTGCTATGTATTCAGGCTAGCCTCTAACTTGTGATCCTCCTGCCTCAGCCTTCTGAGTACTGGGATTACATGTCTGTGCCACTAAGCCCAGCTGCATTCTAATTAACTATGAGCAAACTGCAGGTTTTTCACAGCTATTCTTCAACTCAAAATACCACTGCATTAGTTATCCAGATACCTAATATACAAGTTGTTTCATTTTATTATATTTATATATAGTCTACCACTTTACTCTTGAGATTAATAAAAGAGAAGTCCCATGAAAAATATAGGAAAAGTAGAAAAAAATCCAATTTCCATTTCTGAAGAAAACAAAGTAGGAAAGAAAAGTACAAGATCTTAAATTACTGAGATAAAGCAATTTATAAGAAGAAAAAGGTCATCTGTGGCAGCACATCATGTTGGAAGCACATGGCAGAGCAAAATCTTATGGCTTAGAAGAGGAGGAAGAAGACTGGGATCCTATATCTGACTCCAAGGGCATGTCTCCAATGACATGAAAACTTCCAACTACGTTCTTCTCTTAAGAGGTTCCACAACTTTCCCACAGTGCCAAGGTGATGACCAAACCTATAACATATGGGTCTTGGGAGAAACATTCTGATTAAAACTATAGTGCAAAGCACTCTCTAGTCTGAATCTTTCTCAAAATAGTTTTTCAACAGCTGATACAAAACCACGTACTTCAGTATGATAACCTGGTTATTACCAAAAACCAAGACAAAGGAAGAAATACAAAATAAATTATACAAATACTTGAACAGATGAATGAACCTTAAAAGTGAAAATGAAGATAATGGAGAAAAATAAGTAATAAACATTAAAAGTATTTATTCTTTAATTTTAAAAACAAAAATGTAATCAATATATGTTTTTATCTAAAAACTTCAAAGATTTTTTAATAGTACCCAAAAAAGGATATAGGTAAAGTGCAAAGAGCTAGGCATTTTTCTCACTTTGCTTGTGAAATTCAAATGGTATTCTGGAAACTAACTCGGCAATACATTACCAAGAGTCTAAAGTCATCTAACTCTTTGATCCACTAATTCTTACAGAACTTTGCACAAATAAGTGATAAAATATGAACAGCTATCAAATCATTTACTCAGGATGAATGTAACAAAGTAATGAAATTCATTACTTCCTTGATACAGTTTTGCTAAAACATAAATTAATAAAGCAAAGGAGGAACAGGAAAAGTCACTGTAGCCTGTCACCAATCAGGCCATACTAACCCCAGCCTTGCCCCTCACAACTTCCTTCAGTGTCAACCAAGATATACTACAACACAATACTCCAACAAAAAGTCCACTGGTATATTTATGAAAGCTTTTTTTTTCTTTTCCATGGTGCTAGAGATTGCACCTGTGACCTTGTACATACTAAGCAGGCACTCTACAACTGAAATGTAACTCCAGAGTTAAGAATTTTTAAATGACTCAAAGCAAAGACAGCTTACCGAGGAGGAAAAGGACAATTTTCTGAATTAACTATGAAATGCTTTTTCCCAGATTAATTTCATCAACAAATCCAAATACTTCTGTACTTGTTTCATTAGGTATTAATAGGGTCCTAAACAATATAGTAATCATTAAGACAGGAAAAAACTTAAGTCACATGTATCAAAATTTCTCAAATTTTCTGAGCAACTTGGCATATATTAAGCAAAAGCTTAAAAGGCAAATCAAATTCCATGCACCACTTTAGAAAAAACTTAAGTGTGTACTTCTTAGGAAAGCATTTAAAATATATTAAATAGAAACTAGGTCGCTTTGTAAAATTATTGAAACGTGGAATTACAGACAAAAAGATGTACATCTCTTCTCATTCACACAGAAACTATTTGAGTCCTAACACACACACATACATACACACACACACACACACACACACACACACACACACACGCATGCACGCACGCAAGCACACTTGAGGCAGTTCTGGCCAGACTGATTAGGCAAAAAGAGAAATACACAGCATACAAATTTGAAAAGAAGTACAATTATCTTTGTTTACAAATAATATGATCTTTTATGCAGCAATAATAAAGTTTCTACATACAAAAACTTAGAATAACGAATACAGAGAAGGAACAAGATACAAAGTCAACACAAAAATCAATGAGCAACAGAAAATTATGAACATAATCTCTATTTATACCAGCATCAATATGAATAAAATACTTCAGAATTAATAAAGGAGGTAAATGATTTCAATGAAAACCACAAAACATAAAACATAAATGGAAAAACACTCATGCTTATGGATTAGAAGACATCAGTAATATCCAATGTGATTCAATGTAATGTCTCTTAAAATCCAAGTGAATTTTTCCTCTCAAAAGATAAATCCACTCTGAAGGTCTTAAGGAAATACAAGGGACCCTGAATAGCCAAAACAGTTTTAAAATAGAACAAAGCTAGAAAATTCACACTTTTTGATTTCAAAACTTACTGCACACTTACAGTAATCAAAACATTTTAGTAACAGCAAAAAATCAGACACCTAGATAAATGAAACAGACAGTCCACAAACAAACCTTTGTATTATGATCAAGCATTTTTTGACAAGAACAATGAAAATTTTTCAAAGGAGAAAGAATGGTCTTTTCAACATATGGTTTTGGAAATACTGGATATCCATACACAGGAGAATAATGTTAAAACTTTTACCCAATGCCCACATGCAAAACTGACTCAAAATGAACCAGACAGAAGTAGAAGAACTTCAATTACACAACTTTTAAAAAATGGGACAAAAGCTCCCATTTCCTAAGTATGCCATCAGCAACAAAACAGATATATTGGACATCATGAAAAATTGTCTGTGATTTTACATGATATCAAAAGAGTAAAAATAACCTAGAAAACTGATGGAAATATTTACAAATTATATATGTAATAAGGGATATATTTAGAATACACAGAGAACTCTTACAATCTAATAATAAAAAAACTCAAGACACCCTGTGCAAAAATGGGCAGAAGACCTGAACATACATTTTGAAATGTATGTCTTAAAAGAAGTATATGAAGATACTCAATATTACAACCACAGAAACACAAACCAAACTACATGATACCATCTCCCACAAATTAGGACAGCTACCCATTACACCTAGTGTGAAAAACATCGTGATGATTTCTGAAAAATATTAAAAATAGAATTATCATGATACAGAAATTCCTTGTTATATAGACAGAAGAACTAAAAAGAGGACCTCAAAGAAACACTTATACATTCATGTTCATATAATCATTATCCTAAAAGCAGAAGTTACCAAATGGCTCCTTAATGGTAATTAAAATGTGATGGAGATAATACTACAGAAACACAACAAAAAACATCATTCTGCAAGATTATGGCTAGGGGATCAAAAATTTGAGTTCAGACTGGGCAACTTACTGATTTAGCTAGACCCTGTCTGTAAATTAAAATAAAAGAAGGGCTAGGTTGTAGTTCAGTATAAAGGTAATGGGTTCAATCCAGAGTACCATAAAAACAAACAAAAACCCCACAACACAAAAAGATGATCATTGTTTTTCTTGAAAAACATATAGTATTGTGTTACTTATCCTTAGAAAAGGAAGAAAAGTCTGACAAACTACAAAACATGGAATAACCTGAAGGACATTTAGTGAAATAAACCAGTCACAAGGAAACAAATATTCCATATGAGTCCATTCATATTAAGTACCTAAAAGTAATGAAAACCAGAGAATGAAAGACTTTGGGAGCTGGAGGTGTTAAGAGCATGAGGTCAGCGTGCCAAATACCCTGATCTCCATCCTCGGCATGGAAGGGTCTGATGGCAGCGAGGACAGACAGATGGAAAGGATGGGAGAGAAAAAGGAAGGAAAGGAAGGGCCAAAAGCAAGTTGCAGGGGATGGTAATTATGTAATGGATAGAGCAGAGTTTTAGTTTCACAACATGAAGAGTTCTGGAGATGGACAGTAGGGAACAAAGGGCTGCACAGGACTCTGAATGTACTTAACATCACCGAAGCACACTTAGAAATGGTCAGGATGGCTGGGGGTGGTGGAGTGTGCCTAGAATCCCAAAACTTGGGAGGATGAACAAAAGGATTGCTTTGTTTCCAAGGCCAGCCTGAGCTACAAAATGAGTTCAGGACCAGTCTGAACTAGACAGCCAGACCTTCACCCTCCCCCCAAAAAAAGTCAGGACAGTAAACTTTACATCATGTGTATTTTACCACAATACAACAAAACTGAGAAAAATAATATTCATATGACATGTCTTATATTATATTTCAGCTATGGTTACCAAAATTTTTTCCTGTACATTCAAAGAGCTGACATTAATGTCCAACTTTATAGTATTGAGAGCAAATCACTAGCTGATAGCTGATGTCCTCATTTACTCTACTGTCCTACTTACTCTCTCATCCAGAAAAAAAAAGCAATTTTTCTCTATCACTTACCTAAACTTGTGGGCTTGATGAGAACATCAAGAACATCATAAAAAGGAAGATTTTTTAACTGCACATCAGGATGGACAGGAGGAATTGGAGGAGATGGTTGCTGCATCTCAAATGTGGGTTTAGTATCTTGAAGTAGCACAGAACCAACAGGAGAGGACGGTGAGTGAGGTGTAACTGAAGTGGAAGGCAACGAATGGATTCCAGCCACAGCCAAGTCAGGTTCTACAGGTGATGAGCTACCATCCAAATTGAAAACTGATGATTTGATTGTGGACAAATCAGAAAGTCCTTCAAGAGTGCGTGGATATCGACGTCTATATAATTCTCGGATTTTAATCTGAACCGCAGGGCTGCAGCCGCTCTTCAATAAATGCAACGCCCTCATCAGGAGGTCATGTTTGCGTCCACTTTTATTCCGTCCAGCAAAGCCTAGTAACACTTGTAGTTCAGAAACTCGAAAACTAGAAACCATACTCTAAAGAAAAAGGGGGAAAAAAGCCAATAGTCACCTTCAAGTATATAAAAATCCTCTCTAAAATATAATATAAAATCTGATTTTTCCTGCATTTTAGCAACTGGTATAAACACTAGTATTTTTACATACCACTAAGAATTGTTAACATTCACGAAGCCATTCTGCCATAAAAAAGTAAATTCATGTTGTTAAATTATATTCCTGTACTCTTATGTTAATTATGCTGTAAAGTAAATCTATATCTATTTTATGGCTATGAACTCTATAACCAATGAAAATGTTCCTTTTTAAAATTAAGCACTAATAAGAAAACAATGTTTATCACAAAACTATCAATTAACCAAGCAAAAAAGTGTATTTTTGTAATGTTATATGTATAACTTGTGGTGCTACTTAGTAAATATACGAAATCAAGTCAGAATTTTGATCCACAATTCAATTTTTACCCCAACTCATTCAAGAACAAAAAATGAAAGATATTTCAAAATATTAAAGTTAAAAAATCACAAACATATCTAGCAGTCAACATTCTAAAGTGGTAAGAATTCCCATCTGGGTATTCAAATGATAAAAAGCTTTTCAAAAAGCAAGGAAATGGACAGCTATAAACCTTAAAGGGCAAGATATCCTCCCACTCTACTGACTTGCTCTTGGGTGTGTAAAACAATGTTTATGCTTCAGTTTCTGCTTCCATTCTACTTATTCAATAAAATCTAATCAATATATTTAACAACCTCTTGCCTCATGACTCGCTCAGATGTTTGGTGATTTCAGTTAATTGTGAATTTAGAGGCAAATCACAGGGATCAGGTGTACTTATACCAAACCTGCACCATCTAGTGAAAGAGGAGGAGGAAGACCTGGAGCTGCGCCTTTCAGAAGCTTTACCCCCAGGAAATACTTCCTGCTACTTTGGTTGGGGTTTCTCCACTTCTAAGGCACACTCTACAGTAGCCTAGGATTCCTTCTTGGAAGACTAGCGGACTTATCCCCTAATAAATGAAAACAGAGATCACAGGACTAGAATGCGGAATCACTGAACTCTATATAGCAGGCACAAAACGCTTCAGAGATAAAAGTACAGCCAGAAACACAGCCAATAGACTTATTGGAAAATTTCAGGACAGAAATTAGTAGCTGTAGGTAAAATCCTGGCACAAGACTTAGTAACCTGGAAACGTCATTTCATTATTCTGGTCATCAATTTTTATTTAAAAACAGTAAGACAACAGCAAAAACCCCTCCCTCTTCATTTACCACTTACACATAGTATCTAAGGTGCTACATAATATTCTATGGATATATTTTCCTGGAAAATTGCTGGAGCCCATTTCTTAAATAATACCTTCTCTTCAATCAAGTTTTCAAATCTAGTTTCAGATCCTTCTCCCCATAAATGAGTGTAGTAAGGAGAAAAGGTCATCAGAGTTCTCATGAAGTAAGGTTAGCCTGCGATGCCTTCTACCGAAAACTAACTTTAGCTATTTTTCTCTACCAATTTTTGAGATCTGTATCTTTACTTTTTCTTTTCTAATTTTTCCCACTGTGCCCTCCTGCCACCCAAAGTCGGCCCTTTAATACTTCATTTATAAATGTTATGTGCCTTACACAAAGAAATATATTAACATGACTAATGTTTTTAAGGGATAAGGACTAGAGTGTAGCTCAGGGTTCTAGCACCAGGAGCATAAAAAATAAACATACAAATGATATGTAAACAGCATGAGTTCTCAACAAGGCTAGAACTTTAAATCAAGCCTGATGATCAAGTTTAGGTAAATGCAAACCTCATAAAAATTTTAAAACAGAATACTATACAACTGAAACTTACATGTATAAATGAAGACAAGGCACTACACTTAGAAATAACTTCATTACACAGAAAAAATAAGTTATTTGTAACCACAAATGAATAAAAACGTTTCTGAGGTTGCTCTTCATATGAAATAAAAATAACAAAAATAGCCTGAAATTTAGAAAAGCTTTAACAGGTTAGAAATAATGGCAAAACTGGTGTGAATTCTGGAGATTCTTCATCCATCATGATATATAATAAGGGATCAAAAGGAAACTGATGAGGGAAACTGACACACCATATATTAATATGCCTCTCTTGCTACAGTAGTAAAATAATTGTCATTTGTAAATAGGAGTAAAGAATATCTATAAGACTAACACGTCAAAAGAGTACACTAATGCCAGGAAAGAAACTACACGTCTAAAGTCATTGGTAAAAAAGCTTTTAGTTCAAACTGCTGAAGTAGAAAGACTGCTGGAACCCACAAGTTCAAGACCAACCTCCACAACATGGCTAGACTCAGTGTCAAATACACACACACACACACACACGTGTGCGTGCACATGCAAACTGTGTAGGAACTCCTAAAGATATTCAAATTTCTAAGTATTACCCCATTTCAGAGGTAGTAATAGGCCCCAATTCCTGGTTTACATTCCTGGTGAAATGATGTATTCCTTAGAGTTAAGTCCCCTTTTACTTCAGAAACCTTAAGTGAATCTCATTCTTACAATGATTATAGCTTAAAGAAATCAAAACTGAAGTCCACAATGGTGGTGCACTCCAGTAATACCAGCACTTGGAAGGCTGAGGCAGGAGGATTACCCTTAGTTCTTTAGTCAGCATGGGCTACATAGTGAGGTCTGGACCAGCCTAGACTTGGTCAGTAGCCCTTGGCACTACTGGTGAAAACTTTGGGATGCAGGCACTACGGGAAGGAAGTTAACTAACAAGGAGCAGGCCCTTGAAGAAGGGTCCTTTCTCCCTTTCTTTGCCTTCCTGTGGCCAGAGTGGGCAGTGCTGCTCCACCAAGCACTTCCTGCCTGCCTAACAACTTCAACTGACCAGACTGAAATCTTCTGAAACCATGAGACAACATAAATCTTTCCTCATTATGCTGGGGAGGGTATCTGCAGAGAGCAGACAAATATCATCAATATTGCCTATTACAGCTGTAATATTAAACAATTACATCAATTACAGTGTAGCACAATTTCTAAAACCAATTGTTTCCTATGAGTTTAGACAAAAGTTTCAATGTACCCAATACAATTTATTCTAGGAATATAAGAATTTCTACTCAGGGAAGTGCAGCTCAGTGGTATATACTTATAGTCACATTGTACTAAAAATTTTATGTACAAAATTGTAAATACATGAGACTCCTTTTCAAATAATTTATGGGAAGCAGGTGGGCACATACATAAAAAAGGATTAACTGCAGAAGTTGGGTATTCAGTATATGGGTAACTATCTCTGTAAACCTAAGAATGTCTTCATGATTATTTAAGGAGGGAAAACTACGTAGGCACAGAGTAAGATTCGTGCAAACGTTTTCAAGGACAGTATCATTCTTTCTATTATTCTCTTGGATGGCAACAACCATCTCAGGATGGACAAACACTAAATCTCACCCAGTGAAAAAGTTATTTCCAAAATAAGGTGGCCTTAACCACCACTCAAGGGAGAACTTACACTCTTATTAAGGCAGAGTGTCATAATTTTGATAGTATCTCTTATGTGTTTCCAGAATTAAACCAACAAGGTAATGCTCTGTCAGAATTTAACTCTTTCTTTGACAAAAATCTATTAGTTCTAGGTATCTTTACCTTTGTGATGTTACAGTTTGGACTTTGTCTAACACTGTCTGTTGCTATTCGTTTCCCCTAGACTACAAGCCATCAAGCCACAGGTGCCTGTCTGCACTGCAAGCCAACAAAGCCAGTCTCCTGACTTCTACTGGGGACCCTTAGATCACACCTCTTTGGAGTGAATCCTGACTGCCAATACTACAACACCACAGCCCAGCTTTAAGTAGCCTGAGCTGTCATCATCCCAATCCTCTAATGGCAATTAAGAGTCAAACACTCCAAGAAGATATTGTGAGATCAGCCAATAGGGTTGTGGACAGTCAGGGGTGCAGGGTCCCCCAGAAATAGACAATTTTCTGGAGGGCAGCATTATGAAAAGGGCAGCTAGCTGTAACTCGTGACAGCCTGTAGCTGACCACTCTGTGAAACTTAGAAGATAGTGGAAAGATCTTTAAGGGGGAAGTAGTTGGAGAAGGGCTGCAGCAGGTTTAAGGGTAGAGAACCTAGGAACTAACCTAGTGACCAACTGTTTAACATAGGACATCCCCTTATCAAGCTAAATAATAAAAAACCCCAGGACAGCAAGCCAAACAGGCAGCCTGCATTTCTGGGCCCCCCTTCTGTCTATTAGAAGCTCTATTGGGGCAATCCACATTTCTCAGTTCTCCCTTCTGACTAAGAGAGGCTTTGCCCTATCTTTCTTTCCCCTTTTGTGCATTTCCCGGTAAAGCCCTTTTCTTCAAAAAAAGAAAACAAAAAAGAAAAAGGCTCGTGCATTACTTTCCATTTGTTTCTTTGAATCTACAGGCATTCCAGATTTTAAAACTATTTGTTCAAAAGTGGGGAGAAAAGAATTATCTAAATACCAATCCCCATAAAAGAAAAGCAGGCTCCTAGGGAAAATGGCTGGTGGTAGGTTTGAGGTAGAAAATTTACAATGTTGAGAATATTTTATCATACCAGAAAATGAAGTTATCCAAGCCACGAGGGTCTTGTCAGAGGACAGAGAAAACATCTAGAGTGATATCCTAGTATCTCAAAAACAGACATTTGAGCATTAAAAAGAATAATTATCACTCTGGAATCCAACACCAAATATGCAATAAAATTTACTCTTAACACTTTAAAAGCCTCAATGATCTCCTTTAGAGGACATTAGGGAAACAACAGATCATTATTCTACTAACTGAATAAAAGATACTAAAAGACGTACTAGTTGTTCAAAGAAAGCCATGTGATTATCTAAATAAATGCTAGAATGGCATTTAATGAAACTCCATTCATTCCTAGTAATATTAATAAAGAGCTATAAAAAACATGATAGATACTAACAAAAATCACAGAAAACAGCCCATGAGACATAAAACATCAGACAATAACATTAAGGCCTATAAAATTTACATTATATTTTATCATTGCACATTATTCCAAAGACTACAAAATGCAACAAAGCAATAAAAACTTTTTAAAGTAAAATTTACTATTTCCAAACAAGACTCCATATTGGAAGTATAGAGTATCCAAAAAAAAAAAAATAGAATCTATTTTAAATGACTAAGAAAAAACTCATATTTAGAAAAAAAATCCCAAGAATATTAACATATAAAATACAAAGAAATGGATTTCAGGTCAGGTGTAGTGGTGCACACCTGTAATCATAGCACTTGGGAGGCTGAGGTAGAAGAACAGCCCCGAGTTCAAGGCCAATTTGAGCTACACATTAAGTTCAGGACCACCCTAGACTACAGAGCAAGACAGTATCTCATAGAAAAAAGAAAATTTAAAACTGTTCAAACACTACATGAAAACATTCTACAACCAAAGGATGCTGAAGTCCCAAAACGTTACCAGATACAAATATCTGATACGAAAAAGATGTTATTCCTTCCTAAGTTACAAATATAATTAATAGGAATGACTAATGAGTAGCTTAAGAGCTTAACAAACCAAACTTGGAATAAGTAATTAAATTAATATATAGTATGGAAGGTGGTGGGTAAAAGCAAAGCAGAAAATGAAGAAGAAAGTGAAGTGGTGGAAGATTTATTTTAAAGGGAAAAGCCTCACTGAGATGGTAATATGTAATAGGAGTAGGAAAGTACCCAATAGGTATCTGAGGAAAAGCACTCCAAAGTTCCCTAGGAGAAAATTAAGACTAACACAAAATTCACCACCGTTAAATCAGAGGAAGCAGAGAAATGAAAACTAACACAGTAGAATGACGAGACTGGGAGTGTAACTCAATGGCAGAGCCTGCTTACCATGTGTAAAGCCATGGGTTTGATCCACACACACCTACCCACCCCCGACAAAAAGTTTTAAAAAATTACAAGCAAAGAAAATGACAAATTTGGAGACTGAAGAAGTTACCCTAAACAAACATTTATTGAATAAAACAGTATCAAATGTGTGAGGTTAGGAAGAGAAAGAATGAAAAAGTATCTAACAAACCTAGTATATAAATTAATAGGAT
>PVKB01004601.1:72035-102157 GCA_004027205.1 Ctenodactylus gundi
AAAAAAAAAAAAAAAAAAAAGACCACAAAGGTAAAGAAACTGAGGCAAGAAAAACAGACAAAACACAAAACAGCAGACTAGCATAAAATAAAAGGATAAAATGAATGTAAATATAGTAATAATGCCAACAAATAAAAATCAGACTCCTCACAATCACTACAAAAACTGCATACATTAAAATATAAGAATACACTAAAAAGCTTTACACTCATAAATGTGGTAACTTAGAAGAAATGCAACAACTTAGAAGAAATGCAACAATTCCCCAAAAAAGCCCTGTTATGTTTTGGACCTGGAATGTCCCCTAAAAGTCTTATTTTTAGAAGATCATTCAATCACAGGGGTGAATCCTCAGATTTCCTGCATTAAGAAGTGGGGCCTGGTCAGAATGGGCAGATCATCCTAGACATTACCCAGAAGGGTATACACCAGCTCCATCCTTCATTTCTGCTTCCTTTTGCCATGCCTAGAACAAACAGCTTCTCTGTGGCTAGGCCTGCAACAAGTCCTTCTACCATTGTCAGAGATGTCCAAGAACGAACTGAGACCTTCTGAGACTGTGAGTTAAAACAAATCTTTCCTTAAGTTGCAGGTGTTGGGTATTATATTGAAGACTGAAAAAGTAGGGGCTGGAGGAATGGCACAGCAGTGAAAAGTACTTGTCTTGCAAGCACAAAGCCCTTACTCAGTTCGATTCCTCAGCACCACATAAATCTGGATGCAGACTGAGGCAGGCAGACTGTCCTGAGTCCAAAGCCAGCCTGGGCTATACCAGTGAGTTCATGACCAGCTTGGGCTATAAAGTAAGATCCTATCTCGAAAAAGAAAGAAAAAAAGAAAAAGAATAAAAAAGTAACTTAAGAAAAGCACAAACTCACTCGGTAGAAAATATTATAATGCTCTTCTAACATGGTGTGGGAGAATATACCTGTAATTCCAGCTACTCAAAAGGCTGAGAAAGTAGAAATTAAAAGCTAACCCGGGCAACTCAGAGAAGCCCTCCCTTAAAAATAAAATCAGCTGACCAAATAGTTTAGTGGCAGAACACCTGCCTAGCACACTCTTGAGTTCCACCCCCAAAATACTGATCAGGCTTCTAACTATGAAAATCTAATTCAAAGTTTTATAACTCTCTCTCTCAAAAAAAAAAAAAAAATCCTCCAAGGCCTAGCTGATTTTAATGCAGATTCTCTAACATAAAGAATTAACTCAAATTCTATGTAATTTCTCCCTGAAACAGTAGATAAAAGAAGACTTTGCCAAGCATTGTGAAATGTGACTATAATCCCAACTACTCAGGAAGCTGAGGCAGAAGAATCAGAAGTTTGAGGCCTGCCTGGGCAATCTAGTAAGACACTGTTTCAAAATTAAAAAATACAAGAGGGCTGAGAATGTAGCTCAGTGGGAGAACACCCTTCAGTTTGATACCTAGTACCATAAATAATGATAATAACTTCCACATTTTTTATGAGTCAAGTATACACAGCAGTATCTCCCATGAGTGTAAGTAATAAAACCGTTAGTGAAGTATTACTAAATAAATTCAGCAGTATATTAAAAATCATGCATTGTAACCAAGGGAAGTTTATGCCAGGGAAACAAGACTGGTTCAATGCATGAAACAATAAAAACAGAACATTTTAACAGCTAAAAAGGTCATAAGATCAAACTCATCAACGTAGCAAAAGTGTTTGACAAATTCGATAACCAACCATGACTAGCACCCTCATGAAATAGGAGAACTTTCTTAACTTGATAAATACTACCTGCA
This sequence comes from Ctenodactylus gundi, assembly GCA_004027205.1. NCBI lineage: Eukaryota > Metazoa > Chordata > Mammalia > Rodentia > Ctenodactylidae > Ctenodactylus > Ctenodactylus gundi. The sequence goes on from PVKB01004601.1 coordinate 73,807, forward strand.
AAAAGCACCGGAAGTTCATCCATAATGGTAAAATGGATGCTTTACCCCGACACATGGTATGATATGAAGATGTCTACTCTCACCATTCGTTCTACATAGTGCTAAAAGATCTAATTTGAGGACCAACACAAATAAAGGAAATAAAAGGCATGATAGGTTGGGAAAGAAAAAAACGCTGTATTTACATATGTCATGAATGTCTATACAAAAATACTCCAATAAATTCATTAAAAAATTCCTACAACTAGTAAGTGAATTCACCAGGGTCACTGGATACAAAAGCAAGACATAACCACCAATCACACCATCAGTGAACATGTGTGGAAACAAGAAAAAAAGAGACAACTTGGGCTGAGAGCATAGCTCAGTGATTAGAGTACATGCCTACCTAGGAAGAGAGAGACCCATGTTCGACCCCCCCAGCACCACATAATAGCTGTTGTGGTGGCAAACACCTGAAATCCCAGCACTAGGGAGGTTGAGTTTAGAGGACTGTAGGCTAGCCTGAGCTACATAGTAAGCTCAGGACAGCTAAACTATAGGGCATGACCTTGTCTCAAAAAGTAAATAAATAAAACAAACAAATAACAACTTTTTAAATCACTCTAAAGAGAATTAAAATTTAAGAAAAATTCAGAAAATATGCATGGGACTTGTATGTTCAGAAACTATGAAATACTGGTGAAAGAAATGTAAAAACATGTTAACAAATGGATTTTTCTTCAAGGATTGGAACACTGATGATAGTGAAGAAGTCAATTTTCACTTGGCCGGGTGGCTCAGGCCGGGAATCCAAGCTTTCTAAGAGGCTGAGGCCCAAGGATCCTAAGTTTGAGCCCAGCACAGTTAAGTTAGTGAGGTCTTATCTCAGTATCAAACATAAAAACAGGCAGGGGACATCGCTCAGTGTGAAGGCCCTGGAATTATCTCAGTACCAAAAAATTTGTTAAACGCCAGGGTTGTAGGTAAACAGAAAACAGCTTGTGTAGTATAATATATTTAGAATAAGGTCTGGGTACAATCCTCAGGGAAACAAAACTACACACACACACACACACACACACGCACGCACACATGCACACACAGAGATAACAATCAGTATATCCCATTTCAAAACTTAGCTTCAGTAATCAAGACTATGTAGTATTGGTGGAAGGACAGATACGTGTACAGCTAAATGGAACACAATAGAGAACCTAGAAGCAGAACTACACAAATATACCCAAGTAATTTTAACAAAAATACAAAAAATTAGCCAGACTTGAAATAATGATGCCAAAGTAACTAGATGTCCATATATTAAAATTATGTATATATGTATTTTACATATCTCTCCATAGATATATTCAATGTAAGTCTAACATTCACAAAAACTAACTCCAAATAAATTACAGCCATGCAAAACTGTGAAATTTTAAAATACAAAATCTTGAGAATGTAGATCTTCAATCTACAATTTGACACTACAAACAAGATTCATAAGAGGAAAAAGAACATATTAAACTTCATAATTAAAATGTGTGCTCTGCTAAAGACACTTTTCAAAGAATGAATTCAGTCAACAGGCCCAGACAAGTATATGCAAACCACATATCTGACAAACAAGTATCCAGAACATATTTAGAATGAACAAAACTCAGAAAGAAAAAAAGGATAATCTAATTATAGAAAGGATAAAAGATACGCAGTCATCATACCAATGGGAATACACAGATGGCAAATAGGCATGTAAAATATGTTTAATATTATTAGCCATAAAGAAAGTAATTAAAACCTCACTGATATATCACTGGATACCTACCAGAATGGCTAAAATGAAAAACAGTGATAACGCCAAATGCTGGCAAAGATGCAGAGAAACTGGATCACTCCACACATTGTTGGTAGGGATGTAAAATGATACAGCAACTCTGGAAAACAGTTCAGTAAGTTCTTTTAAAAATATACATCATAATAATCCTAAAACCCAGTAAACTGAACTCTTGCACATGTATCCCAGAGAAACAAAAATTCTTATCCACAAATCTTCACAGAAGTTTTATTCATAACAGCCAAAAATTATAAATCACCCAATGCTCAACAGGTGAATGGTTAAACAGTAGTTATTCCATACTATGAAATACCTGTCAGCAATAAAAATCTAACAGATGAAATTTCCAGAGAATTATGCTGAATGAAAAATGTAAAGTCTAAAAGACTATAATCTGTATTATTGAAAAGATACACATCACAGAAGAGCAGACCAGGTTACTGGATCACAGAGACAAGGATGGATTGGAAGATAGCGGGTGGGAGGGATCTGGGTGTGATTATAAAGAATCCTGCCATGATTTAAAAAAAAAAAAGGTCCGTATGTTGATTATCTAACTATCTTCATTGTGACTGTAACACTGTGTTAATTTTGCCAGATGTTACAGACCAGGGAAACTGGATAAAATGTATGTGAGACATCTATATTATTTCTTACAACCAGCAAGCAAACACCAACAATCATCAAAAGTGTAATTTAAAATTACAAAAACAAGGCAGTATGGCAGTACACAACTATAATCTCAGCACTCTAGGAGGCTACGGCAAAAGAATTGCAAATTCAAGCCCAATGTGAGCAATTTGATGACTTAAGTAAGACCCTATTTCAAAACTTAAAACATAAAATAAATGAAAAGGGATTGGGGCTAAATCTTAACGCAAAAGTTCTGGATTCAATTTTCAGTACCAAAAAGTAACTAATTAATTAAAACAAATTATAAACACCAAGGCCTTCAGACTAGATCACAAGATAAAAATTATGCTAAATGAACATAAATGGAGGGTGGGTCAGAAAGAAAAATTTAGATTCATTAATATCAAACAGTAGCATTTCATACAAAAAGCATTCCTAAATATGACTACAAAGAGTAAAAATTTCAATTTAGCAGAAAAGTAACAGATTTAGCTTTCATGTAGTTATAAATTAAAACTATCGTTTAAAATATCATTAGAACTACAAGAAAATACTAAATAAAAGCATTCTAGTAAAAGATTAACATAGCCACACTCTTCTAGAAAAATAAACACATTAGATTTGAACAACCTAATTAACAAGTTAATTTCTGAGCATAAATAACAGCTAACATCACAACAAAAAGAGGGGCAACTGGGGCTGGGAGCATCGCTCAGTGGTTGCACAAGGCCCTGGGGTCAATCACCCATCATCATATAAAAAAGAGCCGGATTTGGTATATACTTGTAATCCCAGCATTGAAGAAGGTTAGGCAGAAGGACTGCCACTAGTTTTAGGACAGCCTAGTGGGCTACAAAGTGAGTTTAAGACCTGCCTAGATTGCAGAGTGACAGCATGTCTCAAAACAAGCAAAAACAAAACTGGAAAACAAACATTCTCTTCATATACAAACAAAAATTTTAAATACTGATTGTATAGTCTCAACAGGTTTCAAAGACTTCGTATTACAGACTATTTTGCCTAACACAATGGAATTACAAACCAATAATCAAACCTGAGAACTACCATACATTTGAAAACGAAAATGTTAAACAGCTCATAAATTCATTAACAGCAAAAGTAGAAAAATAATCAACAAGTGAGAACAATGAAATGACTACACATCAACATTTGTGTGATATAGAGAAAGTAACAAAAATATTAATGGTCTTAAATTACTATACCAAAATGCTGAAAAGTAGTGATAGGCATCCAATTTAAGAAATTAGGAAAAAAAGCACTTAAGACATTAACAGGACAAAATTAATGGGAAAAGGATACATGAGAAAGCATAAAACCAAAAACTTGACAGACGGCTCAAGCCTGTAATCCTAGCACTCTGGAAGGCTGAGGCAAGAGATCACAAGTTCAAGCCTGGCCTGGGCAATTTAACAACTTGAGTAAGATTAATCCTCAAAAAGAAGAGAAGAAAATAAAAAAGGAGAACAGAAAGTAAAAGGAGAGTGGGAGGGTGGGAGGCCAGGAACACAGGTCAGTGCTAAAGTCTTACATTCAATCCTATCACACACACACACACACACACACACACAAAAACTAATGTCATTCTAATGTCACATAAGTACTTCCAACAGCCAAGGAAAGTTGCTTTTTTTAAAATTACAGAGCACTATTACTAATATCAGAAACAAAAATCTTAAATAAAATCTCTTCACACTGAGTTTAATATGAAAAAAGGAACAGATAAGTCAGTGTTGAATTTATACTTCTAACACAAGGTTGGTAAAGCATTAGAAAAATTATTCCTATGTTGAGAGATTACAGAAGAAAAACACATAATCTCAAAAAATGCAGAAAAAGCTTTTGATGAAATTCAACATTCATTCATGATATTTTTAAAATTACAAACCAGAAAAGGAACATCTTCAACCAGAAAAGATTCTCTGAAATGAACCTACAGCAAGCATCATACTTAACTGTGAAGCTCTGAACGTATTCCCTTTAAAATCAGGAACAAGATTTAGATGTTCCCATCACAGTTTCTATGCAACATTGTACTGGAGATCCTAGGCAGCACATTAAAACAAAGGACACCAAAAAGAGAGAAACAAAAAAGGCGTAAGAACCAGAAAAGAAGAAACAAAGAGATCATTCATTAATCACAGAAAAGACTGTCTACACTGAAAAAAAATTTTAAATTACAGATAATTTATCATAATTAGGAATATAACAAGGTTGTTACAGAAAGCCAAATTTTATTTTGGTACGTCAGGAAGGTAAAAAATTCAAGTATAACATTTGTTTTAACATTTACTATAAAAACCAGGTGCCCAAAAACAACCTAACAAAATATCTGCAAAAGTATAACTGAAGGGGCTGGAGGAATAATAGCACAGGGTTATACTGCAAGCACAAGGCCCTGCATTTAATTCCCCAGCACCACATAAACTGGGTGTGGTGGTGCACAACCATAATTCCAGCACTACGGAGGCTTAGGCAGGATTGTCATAAATTCAAAGCCAGACTAGGCTACACAGTGAGTTCAGAACCAGCCTGGACCACAAATTGAGATACTGCCTCAAAAAAAAAGTGTAATTGAAAATCAGAAAACTTTGTTGAAATTATAAAATAAACAGATATCACAATAATTTTCCTCAACCTAGTATATAGATTTTATGCACTTGCCATCCATACTCCAAAAGTATGTGCAAGAGAGGGAGAAACAGAAACTTAAAAAGGGATTCCAAAATTATATGGCGGGGCAAACAGCCAAGAACCATCTTTAAGAGTAACATGATCTGAGGACTTCCACACTTCTGTGTCCCTCAATGATTTACCATCCTGTTTCAAACCAATCCTCCCTGTGAGAACTTAACTACTGAACAAAATACAGGGAAAAAAAAAAAAACTGTTCAAGGGCATACAGCACTACATAGGTAGCAAGGACCTGAGACCACAACTCAAAAAAGGAGAGCCTAGAAGGCTGAGTCTCTTGATAACCTTTGGTCTACTTTTTTAATGCTGTGACTAAATACCCTCAAAGTACTGGTGGATCTTGACAACGTCCATGCAGTCCTGGTTTCACAGGCTTACAGAGTGCCAGAGCCTTCAGTTCATGGAGACTCCACCCAGACTTTGGAGTAAGACCTTAGAGACCAAGCAATGCGCCCCTGGAAGGGCAGTATGTGAAGTTGGAAAAAAGAAGCCTAAGATGCAATGGCGAGCTCAGAAATTGAGAAGCCAGGAGCATGGGTCATCTGCTGAAGAAAGCTGTAGGCTGTGAGTGGATCCAGCCCAACAGAAACAAGATGTAGATTGCAGTCAGCAGCAACACTATAGGGACAGGGTCATCCAAGCCCTTTAGAATTCACATCCCACCACAGTCTATCCCACATGCTGGACACTGAGTTACAGGATTTAACCCCTGCCCTGCTGGATTTAGAACCTTTTTGGTCCAGTTGCTTTATATCCTATTTCTCCCTTCTGGAATGCAAATGGCACCCTGTGCCACTTACAGTGGAGATATTTAACCTTTCTTTGCTTTTCACAGGAGCTCACAGCTGAGAGTTTGCCTTGCATCTCAGGGGTGACTATGGATTTGGACTTTTTTTGCAGCGCTAAAAGTGGTAAGACTTTGGCAACTCTCAAAAGGAGGATTAAATGCATTTTGCATGAGGTAGACATGAATCTTTTGAGGACTGGGGCAGAGTATTATGGTTTGGATCTCAAATGTTTCCCCGGAAGTCTCATATATTTGGATGTTATGGATTATCCATAGAACCATGTGCTGTTAGAAGATGGGGGCCTGGTATAAAGGGGTGGATTGTGGATGCGTGGTGGATTATAGGTGTGTGCTGGAAGACAGGTGTGTCGTAGATTATAGATCACAAGTGTGTGATGCATCAAGGGCTTAAACCTGGAAGGGGACGAACACTGAGGCTGGACCCAGAAGGGTTGGACCACTGGGACAGGACCTGGAAGGGTTTATGCTACTTCCTCCCTTCCTTCAGAGACTTGGTTTCCCATCTGCAATGCTTTGAGGTGCTGCCTCCACCTCTACCTCCTAAATGTGCTTACACTGTTGCTGGTCTGTAATGAGTGGACTGTGACCTTCTGAAACTGTGAGCTAAAATAAAACTTTTCCTCTCCTAATCTGTGTCTTTTAGGTATTTTGTCACAGCAACAAAAAAGTAGCTGAGACACTTTGCTCCTGGAGATATTCACTAACGGAAAAAGAACAATGAAAAGGTTGAGAAGTCAACTAGAACTCTGAATGGACTCATAATGAGGAGGACACAAGACATTTGCCTAACTTGCCTGGAAAAAGACTGATGGCCCAATATAACAGTAAGTCAAAGCCTTGTCATGCCAGTTTACCAAAGATATCCAAATGGGTAACAAGGGTGTTAAAAGTATTACTCAAGGAGGAATGCAAATTTAAACCATTTCAGATTCGGCAGAATGTCCAAAATTGAATGGGTGAGACATTGCTAGTAAAAGAAAACGAACAAACTACAACCACAAACAGTTCCCAAATAATGATGGTTCGGTTTACAATTTTCTACATTCCAGTGTAGAAAAGATAAACAAATAAACATTTAGTAAAAATACGTCGTTCGGTCTTTTCTCAGGCAAGCAATAAGCACTACAATTAAATGGTGCTAGGCAGAACTGCAGCTCTTAGCCAGCCACTTGATGGGGGGGGGGGGGGGGGGGGGGGGGGGGGGGGGGGGGGGGGGATGCAGAGTTGAAATGCTAGAGCTTTGCTAAGCAATGATGTTCAGTAGGTTAGGTATATTAAATGCCTTTTGCTGTATGTATGGTAATGGAGACTGAACTCAGCCAATGCTGAGCTAACCTTGTCAAGATTAGCCTTGAACTTGCAATCTTCTGCTCAATTTCTCAAGTCGTTACGCCTACAGGTGTGCACCACCATGGCCAGTTTTAAATGCACTTTGACTTAAGACATTTTCAATTTATGATGGGTTTTTATTGAGACCCCCCACAGTATGATGAGGACAATCTACATATACACAATAAAAAATCTTGCAAACAAACCTGTAAAGGAAAAGAGCCAGAAATGACAGCATACTACAGAACACAGCCATCCCTTGGTATCCAAAAAGAACTGGTTCTAGCACTCCTATAGATACCAAAATCCAAAAATGCTCAAGTCCCTTATACAGCATAGAACAGCACAGTACTTATATATAGTACAAACATTCTCCTACATAACTGAAGTTATCACTTTTAGATTACTTTTACCTAATACACTGTAAATGTTACATAATTGGATGTCATACTGTATTGTTCTGTGTGCATAGTGTATATCAATAAAATCTGTTTTTATGGAAGTTTTTACAAAGTTAAAGTAAGACAATGTGACAATGCTATTACTACAGATGGACTAGGTCAACAACAAAAAGATGATGAATGGATGGAAAGACATGAGAATATTCAGTGGCGCAGGAATCATTTTTCACTATGCCCCAAAACAATTTTAGATAGATTAAAATTAAACAGCAAAAAGAAATGACACAATTTTTAAAACAATACCTTCAAGTACACTACTGGAAAAATTTCAACAAAATTCACTATCACTACCCATAAAGACAAGACAATAAACTACAGTTAAGAATTTCTATTAAAAGACACAAAAAAAGAATTAAAAATTGGACCACATATATTCAGTTTTAGAGCTCTCACAGATCAATAGCTTGTTTTTTTAAGTTGCCCTGGATGGGCCTGAGCTTGCCATCCTCCTGTGCCTGCCTCTCCGAGCCTAGCTATTAGCATCTTTTGTACCTATGAAATAACTCCAACATTTAAAAGAGAAAGACTAATGTGGTATAGTTAAGTACACTGACCACTATTATGATCACCATCTATTCAGAAAATTGTCTCAAAAGAATTAAAAAAAAAATTTAGTTACCTCAGTGGCACATGGCTAGATACATTAGTAATCCAAACATTCAGGAGGTAGGAACAGAACAGCCTAAGACACATGGTGAGACCATCTCAAAAACTAAATAAATAAAACAACATCAAAGAAACTCAAGTATTACTCCCAGAAACAAGGGCAAGTTTCTATTTTTTTACATAACAAAAATGAAGTTAGCCCTTATTGTGGTTTGGGTCTGGTATAGTCTCCAAAAAAAAAAAAAAAAAAAACGCCGTATCTGGATGTTGTGGACTATGGGCATGTGGCGGACTACAGGCATTTGGCAGATTATGGGCATGTGACCTGGAAGGGAGCACACCACTGCGGCTGGACCCGGGAAGGGTGGATCATTGGGACCTGACCAGGAAGGATATATGCTACCTCCCTCCTTCCTCTTTTACTTGGCTTTGAGTCTGCCACACTGTGAACAGCTTATCTCCTGTGCTTCCTCTTGCAATTTGCTTCCACCACTGCTGCCACCCATGAGGGACTGAGACCTTTTGAAATTGGGAGAGAAAACTATTTTTCCTCCCTTAAGTCATGGATGGCAGTTATTCTGTCACAGCAACAAAAAAGCAACTAAGAGCTCTTAAAAATGTATAATGACTGAAATAAATTCCACAGAAGACTTCAAAGTCAAGGAAATCTGTAATTCAAACAAAATGTCAGTATTCGAATATTGAGCTATCTATTATTTTATTCACCTATTAGGAGTCGCAGAGACAGGCTGGAGAAATGGCACAGCAGTTAAAGTGCTTCCCAAGGACCACATAAAGATAGGCGTGGAGGTGCATTCCTGTAATCCCAGCACTCAGGAGGCTGAACCTGGGCTACAGAGCAAGACCCTGTCTCAAAAAAAAAAAAAAAAAAATCACAGAGAGGGGCTAGACACGGGTAGGACACAAATTTAACATGCTTCACTGATGGCAAAAATACTGTCAAAGTAAAAGGCAATATCTTATCACTCAGCATCATACAAGTTAAACACCCATTATAAAAAATTAAAACAGGCTCACCCCTAGACCAGATGTACATCACAGCACCAAACAGATTATCATAAAGACTGTGAACAAGGTTTCTACAAAAAAAAAAAAATGTCTTATATTAATAAGATACCTCTCATTAATGATACTGGGCGTCCTAAATACCTGGGGCAAAAATTTCAATTTCTGAGGTAAAAAACTAGGATCTTACCAACTTTTACAATCATCCTCTACAAAATGACATTTCAGTCAACAGCAGCACATACAATGGTCCTGTAGACTACACAGGAGCTGAAATTTTTCTTTGTCCCCCTCCCGTACTGCCCCGCATTTTCTCCTCCAAATAGTAGGCACTGAACCACATCCCTAGTTCACTTTTATTCTTGATTTTGAGACAGGGTCTCACTAAGTTGCCTATGCTGGGCCTGAACTTGAAATCCTCCTGTCTCAGTCTACCAAAGTACTGGAATTATAGTTCTGCACCTAGGCCCAAGGAGCTAAAAATTTTCTCTTGCCAGGTGACCTCATGCCATTCTAACATTTCAATGACAATATATTCACATATTTATGGTGATGTTGGTGTTAACCTACAGCACTGGGAGGCTGATATAAAAGTATGACACATACAATTATGTACAATTAATAATGCCTGAGAATAATAAACAACTATGTTACTGGTTTATGTACTTACTATATGGTATTCTTCATTGTGAGAAAGACCTTGTCGCAAAAAAATTTGCGGATTTTTTTACAGCTTTCTTACAGTATGTTGCATTATGCTGACAATAGTCTCATACCTTGATTGCTTCGTTTTCTCTATTGCTTAATTTAATCTTATATTATCTTGTTCATCATGGCTCAAAAGGCTATTCAACACATCTATGTACATACAATACAGCCCAGATGTGTAGAGGGCACCCCATCTATGCTTGTGTAAGTATACTCTGGTGTTTGTGCTAAGATGACATTCCCTCTGACAAAATTCTCAGAATGTATTCCAAGTTAAGTGACATACGAGTGTAACTTATCTAAACCTTCAATCAAAAACAAATGCAAGCCATTTTCAAACATTTATTAACTTTCCAGGCCTGGTGCTACAGGCCAATAATCCAAGCATTCTAGGAGGGAGGGGCAAAAGGAGCTCAATTTCAAAAGTTCACGCTCAACCTGGGCAATTTAGTGAATTAAACCACATCTCAAAATCAAAAATAAAAATGGGATGGATTATTGAGCAAGAACTCAGAAAAACAATTCCATTCTCAACAGCTCAGCAAAAAATTAAATACCTAGGAACATACCTAACCAAGGATGTGAAGGACCTATATAAGGAAAACTACACTACATTGAAGAAAGAAGTTATAGGAGACATTAGAAAATGGAAAGGTATCCCCTGCTCTTGGGCAGACAAAATAAATACAGTCAAAATGACGCTACTACCTAAACTGATATATAGATTCAATGCAATTCCTATCAAAATATCTGAAAGTTTCTTCAAAGAACTTGAAACAACAATTCTTAAATTCATATGGAACCAAAAGAGACCAAGAATAGCCAAAGCAATCCTGAGCAACAAGACCAAAGCAGAAGGCATTACAATCCCAAACATCAGGCTATACTATAAAGCCACAGTTGTAAAAACAATTTGGTACTGGCATAAAAATTGACAGATAGACCAATGGAACAGAATTGAGGATGCAGAAACAAACCCAAATACCCTCAATTACCTAATCTTCGACAAAAGGGGCCAAATCCATACAATGGAAAAAGGACAGCTTGTTCAGCAAATGGTGCTAGGAAAACTGGACATCCACATGCAGAAGAATGAATCTAGTCACACACCTATCACCATACAACAAAATCAAATCAAAGTGGATTAAAGACCTAGACATGAAAAATGAAACACTAAACCCTCTAGAAGACAAAATAGGCAAATATCTAAAAGACAATGGGGTAGGCAAAGACTTTTTAAAAAAGACACCAAGAGCAAAAGAAATTATTCCCATTATCAACAAATGGGATCTTGTCAAATTAAAAAGTTTCTGCACAGCAAGGAAACTGTCAACATTGTAAATAAAGAACCAACAGACTGGAAAAAAATATTCACCACCAACACCTCAGATAAGAAGCTCATAACTAGAATACACAGGGAGCTAAAGAAAATTAAGCACACCAAAATAAAGGATCCTATTGAAAAATGGGCGAAAGAAATGAAGAGACAGTTCACTCACGAAGAAGTACAACTGGACAATAGATACATGAAAAGATGGTCAACATCTCTAGCCATTAGTGAAATGCAAATCAAAACAACGCTAAGATACCATCTCACTCCAGAGAGAATGGCCTACATCAACAGGTCAAATAGCAATCAGTGCTGGCAAGGCTGTGGGGAGAAAGGAACCCTCCTGCACTGCTGGTGGGAGTGTAAATTCATACAACCACTCTGGAAAGCAGTATGGAGAACACTCAAAAGACCAGAAATAAATATCCCCTTTGATCCGGCGACACCTGGGAATATATCCAAAAGAGGCCATAACAACAGATACCAGAGATATATGTATACCCATGTTCATAGCAGCACAACAACAATAGCTAGAACATGGAAGTCACCAAAATACCCATCAACAGATCAGTGGATACACAAACTGTGGTACTTACACACAACGGAATACTATGCATCTGTAAGGGCCAACAGCATGGAGGTTTTTACAGGCAAATGGAAGAAACTTGAGAACATCATGCTTAGTGAAGTGAATCAGAAGCAGAAGGTGAAACATCGAATGGTCTCTCTGATATAAGAGACCCAGACCACAAATATCTCATGGAACTTCAGAAGAAAGACAGCGTGAAAGAGGGAGACAGGGTGGGGGTGGAGGGAAAGAAGGGTGGGTAGGGGGAGGGACAAAAGGAGAGCGGGAAAGCCCTTGTCACTCTGACAAGACACGTATGTGCATAAAATGCTCAACTCCATTGTAAACCTTAAATTTTGCACTTGTACTTATTAATAAAATGGGGGGGGGGGGAGAATGGGCTGGGGATATTGTTCAGTAGGAAGGCCTGGGTTCTGTTCCCTAGTACTACAAAAAACACTCATGAACCAACAAAGTTTATCAACAGCATATTCCTCCTTAAACAACTACTCAAAGTCCATTTCAGTTCTAATTTTTTTAAAAGAAAAAGACCCAGGATTCACACAAAAACATACCCAAACTAATAGCACAATGTAAAGTAATCCCAGGATGATAGTTGAGCAAGAGGTCTGAAAAAGTGAGCATCCCAATTTAGCAAATAAAGGCCCAGATTCCAGAAAGCATATCCAGGAAAGCTGAACAGTTACAACGTAGTAAAATTAAATTTTGAAAATAATTTCACTGAACTCTCTCACTCAAGCAAGACTGTCATAGTTCTCTTTTAAGAATCATAGGTTTAGTCTTTTAAGGACCACAGGCATACTTTTAGTTTAATAATACATAAGTAAATTTCTGTACGCTGGCTCTACAGTCATTAATACTTATATTAACATAATTAGACAAACTGTGCAGGCATATAATCCCTGCATTCTGCGAGGCTGTACAGGAAAATTGTAAAATTTCAGCCAAGCCTAGGCAACTTAGTGAAAGCCTGCCTCAAAATCAAATACTCTCTTTCTAGAATCTTCCTGAAGACACAGAAAACCTTATAAGTTATTAAACAATGCAAATGCTATAAAACTTGACGTAACAATACTAACAATAAACAAAGGTTCAAAAGGGGAAGAACAGCTGAGAAAAGAAAAACAATGAGGTACAGACAAATGTTAAAATCCTCACAGAAAGATTAGGAACTAAAGAGATAACTTCAAAAATTCATGAACAGAAACTTAACCATTACAAAAACCAGTAACAAAATTAGAAACAAAAATGTAACTGGTTTAAAAAAAGAGCGCTAGGACAAGGGAAAAATGGTCTAAAACTTCATCTACTAGAGTCAAGAAGTACTATTTAAAGTTGAAAGAACACCCAAGCATGAGAATTGTTCTGGACTTTTGAAATTCACAAGGAAGAAAATATAATTTTTAACGTTTAAAGCAGTTACATCAGGAATGAGACTTAACAGAAAAGAAACTTTATTTCTCCTTTTAAATTTTACTTACTATCTGAACAAGTATTGCTTTCATTAAATAAAGAAAAATAAGAGAAAAAATGGTATTAAAATTATTTTCCAAATTAGAGAAAATGTCAAATAACTTTTCCAAAAGTCATACAGGAAAACACCATCAAGCCCCAACGCTAGTATCAAAAAATAAAATAGCTATTTTCTACGACATAAGCAAGCCCTGCTTTTATTTACAATTATGAATAAACAAAAATTGCTACATATGTGTTTTGCAGGCTTATATTCTCTGCAAAGTCAAAAAAACTTACTCATAAAAACTAGTATTCTAAACTATTTTCTCAAAAAATCTAGAAAAAGGCAATGTCACTAGGAAATTAAAAATGAACATTAATACAACAAATGCTCAAGCAAACACAGGAAAGAAAATTAAAACTGAATTTTACCAAAATTGAAAACCCTTGTGCCATGTCATCAAAAATTGAAAGATTCTGTACCTCAAGAGATATGATCAACGAAGAACAGAGGGGTTGGGGTCACAGCTTAGTGATAAGAATGATGGCCTAGGAAGCCCAAAGTCACAGGTTCAATCTCCCAACACTACCAAGTGGCTGGATGTGGTGTCCCAAGTCTGTAAACCCAGCACTTAGGAGGCTGAGGCAGGAGTATTGTGAAGAGTTCAGGATCAGCCTGGGCTATGGAGCAAGACCCCGTCTAAAACAAACAAACAACAAAACCAGAAAGTACCAAGACAGCCCACAGAATGAAAGAAATTGCCTCTAGAATATATAATTTATAACTAAATTATACAAAAAAGAGGACTAACAGTGATAACATGCACTAGTAAAACATGCACTAGGGCTTGGATTCTATCCCAATATTTTAACAACAACAACAGAGCTAATAGACCAGGCAAGGTGGCACACATCTGTGATCTCAGCACCAGAGAGGTTGAGGAAGGAAAATGGCGAGTTCAAAGGCAGCATGAATCACACAGTCAAACCTTATCTTTAAAAAAAAATCAACAAAAAATTATACTTTTGGCCAACAAGCAAACCAAAGCATGTTAGACAGTAATTAGTAAAGAAAGGCAAAATTAAAAACCTTAATGAGACATTACAGACACTAGGATAGTTATAATAACAAAAGACCGGCAGGATATAAGGCTTTAGCAACAAAGCTGCTACATCAGAATTCTCAAATACTGCTGGTGGTAATATAAAATGGTGCATAGGTTTGGAAAGCACTTAATCCACTGTCCTCCTAATGGAATTAGTATAGATCCTCTATGTTAAACAAAAAATTAATACATTAACCAGCAATCCCACTTCTAAGTATCCATCCACAGTAACTGAAAATACATATCTACATAAAACTTGTACATTTGCAGATGAATGTTCACACTTCCCAAAACATAGAAATAAGAGGCCTATCAATTCATGATTGATATACAAAATGTAATACAGTCACAAACCGGAATATTAGTGAAAAATTAAATTAACTAGTACATGCTACAACACAGAATAGCTTTGAAAACAATATACTAAACGAAATAATCTGGACAAAATTGTCACACATTGTTTGATTCCATTTACATTAAAGTTCAGAATATGCAAATCCATGAGACATAAGGCAGATTAACAGATGCCATAAATCAGGCAACAGAAGTACACGTGGGGTTTCTTTTGGACTAAAATAATGTTCTGGAATTAGTGGTGATGGTTTCATGATTCTGCTAGTAGATTAACAAACACTATATTTGACATTTTAAATAGAATTTTATGGCATGTAGATTATACCTCAATTTAAAAAACTGAACTAAAAAACAGCTAATTTCCAAACCATCCCCCAAAATAAAGGCAACAATGTTGAGAGAAAAGATGCATCAGAAGAATTTCATAGTAAGCAAGATACAACTTTTTCAGAAAAGATTTCCATGTTTACTAGAGGGAAGGTAAAGACCCATAAAAGAAACGAAGGCACAAGTGTTCAATATACCTGAAAAAAATCTTAGCTCATTGACTACTATAAACTGTTTCACTTTAAATTAATACTGTAGTTCATACATACCTTCACAGACATAACAGATGAAATCTGGGAAATTTTAGTTACGCCTCCCAATATTACAGCTTTGCATCACATAGCTGATCCAGTTACACCACACCTATTGTTTTTTTTTTTCCCTGTTCAGGTAAAGGAGTAATGAGGAACCCTAGCCTCAAACCCCTCTTTATTTTTCCACTCTCCATCTGCATCCTAATGGCAACTGAAGTTATAAAAATGGCAATTCCTGGTAGATATATAGGAACCACTTAAGAATTCCAGACAGAAGAACTTGTTATAGAATTACTTAAGCCTCTTAGTAAAGATCCAATTCTGATACTCAAATCATAATAGCAAACTTACCCGGTTCGGAAAACATTCTGGTTTATCTACAGCTATGAAGTTACAAATTCTTTCATCAGCCCAACCCAGAGTCTCCCGCGCACCTTCATTCTTCATTCTCATGCATTCACTGCAGGAAAAAGGGATCAACACACAGTACGGAAATCTTTTGGGGGGAATGGATGGTAAATCTTAAAATAGATCCCTCTTTCCACTGCGGAGTGGAGAAAAGGAGAGAGCAGATTAAACAAGTTAATTGCAGCAGGGACCTTTGTAAGAATGAATGCCACCAGTACGTCACAGAAGCCAAGAAGCCAAAGAAAAAAGACAGAAAAATACCCTGGAATAGGTGAGTGGTTCCAGAAATTTAACTAGTCTGTCTCAGATCAACCTCTGAAGAATACAAGGCAGCAATGAGAGAACCTCAGGTTACCAGGTCTTATAATCTTATTCATGTTATTAGTAATTCACAACTAGTTAATTCACAACTAGTCAATTCATAAACTACTTAGCTATTTCGTCAACTTCTAACACAGATGCTGAAAAAAAAGCAACTAGTAAATTGAATAATTTCTTCTCGGGCAGTCTGAAAGCTTTTAAAATAAAGATACACTATTATCATCATATTTGACAAGACTGATCACATTTACCCTTCTCAGATATAAGTTCCCTTTTCTTCTCCCTCACGCCATCAGGACCATCTCCCAAGGTAAGCTTCAACAACGTGACTCTAGGCCAATAGTTACAGATGATCAGAATGTAAGTGAACCTCAGCAGCAGTTCTGTCAATCTGATTTTCCTAGTATTAAGGAAAAAGAGGTGAGACAGCATTATCTTAGTTACTCTGATTGAAAGGCAGCCAAGTACAGGGTTGCCATATTCTGCTGTGACAAGATGTATATAACAGCAGCCCAGACAGCATGTACAATATCTGAAATTTTCAGGCAATCTCTTAAGATTCTACAGGAGCTGCTTTATCAAATAATCCCCAAACCTAAATAGAAAGGCACAGGGGTCACCATTAGTGCAAAATGACCACTCTCAAAATTCACAATCTCTAGCTACCTTCGTTATTTATTCATTGTTGGAACACACTGCCCAACACAACTTAAGGGAGAAAGGTTTATTTTAGCTCAGTTTCAGAAGGTCTCAGTCCATACAAGGGCATTTAGCAATATTGGAAGGACAAGGCACAGGCCTAGGAGGACAAGCTATTCATAGAATGACAGGAAGCTGAGTGAGAAAAGGTAAAAACAGCATAAACCATTCCAGGTCATGTCAAAGTGATATGCCCCTTCTGGGTCAAGCCCCAGTAGCTCATGCTTCTGGCCAGGGCTTACCTCCCAAGAACACAGGAAATCCACAGGTATTCCACATCATCAAATACATGAGGCTTTTGGGAGACGTTCCAGATCAAAACCACAACCTTCCACGCCTGGCACCCAAAAAACTCATTTTCATCTCCTTATGCAAAAAGCATTTAGTCCATCTCTAAGAGTTGCCCAAATCTTAGCAGCTATGGTACCTCTAAAAAGTTCATGTCCAAAGCCTCCTCTAAAATTTGAGGCAAACTATTAGCTGTGAGCTCCTATGAACATCAAAGAAAGTTAAACACATCTGTTGTGGTTTAGATCTGGAGTGTGCCCCAAAAGCCTCATGTACCTGTGGATACTGTGTAGTGTTGGGAGGTAGAGCCGGGCTGGAAGGAGCAGATGCTTGGGGCTTGACCTGCAGGGGTATGTGTTAGTTCAGCCTTTCCTCCCAGACTTCTCTCTGTTCTACTATGCGGTGAGGATCTCTGTCTCCCAGAGAACCAGCACCAGCTCTGGCTCTACCTGCGGCCCCACCATGGGATTCCATCATTTTCCAGCTGCCCACCTATGAATGGACTGTGACTCTCTGTAATTGTAAGCTAAAATAAATCTTTCCTCCCTAAAGTTGTACATGTCAGGTACTGAGTCACAGTGACGAGAAAGTAACTAAGACAAGTTCCAACATACAATGGCAGAGGGTAAATACCACCATTCTAAGAGGAATAGGAGGATAGAAAGTAATCAGACCAAAGCAAGACTGAAATGAAGCAAGGCAAAAGTTAAATTCTGCAGTTCTGTTAAATGTCATAGCTTCAAGTCCAGCGCACACTGCAAGCTACGGTAGGATGTGAGCTACAAAGTCTTCAAGGGGCCCCACCCCAACAGCACTGCCTCCTACTGCAACTTTCATGGCTTCTCTTTTGGGCTGGCTTCACTCACATCCTGCTGCCACCATCTGAAGATGATGCATGTTGCCAGCATATCCAAATTTCCAGAGTACCACTGCACCTCAGGCTTCCCTCTCACAACTTCATGCACAGCCCCACCAGCGGCACACTGCTTGTCTTCCAAGGACTTCTGGATGAATGCTTCCATGACTCCACCATTCTTACTTTGCATGCCTATGAAACCAGTACTACATGGATGACTCCTAAGTCTGCCACTGGATCAAGCAGCAGTCTGGCCTCCTTGGACCACAGATGCAGCAGTCTCCAAGTACCTGGATGGCTAAACCTCAGATGGCTGAATTCTGACAAACACTTCCCTCTGGCTCTACAAGGGATCCTAGTGGACTCTTCTCAGAGCAAAGTCTTTTGCATTTGCATCTTTGAGTAAATAAAAGTGGATCTTGTTGATTTCTGAGATCTCTCCTATAGTGCTTATAGAGTACTTAGCCTCTTTTCAACGTTAATCTCTTTAATAACCCTGTGTTCTTCTGCCCCAACTTTGCAGTCATTTTATTTCTGGCAAAATTGCAAGCTTTTTACGTCTTTTTCCTATGCCATTTTTTTCTGCTTTCCACTGTAGAGCTGTCTAAAATCTACTAGCAGTACCCATGTGACAGCCTGAACACTAGGCTGCCTTGCAAATTCCTCAACCAGACTCAGTTGTTCACCACTCTTAATTCAGTTTTAGGCAAAGTCCCAGGACAGGGGAAAATGCTGACTCTTTCCTTTTGCCAGAGGACAGCATAGATGGTTTCCAAGCCCTTTGCCAATAATCTGAAGCTTTTCCAATCTGCGCTTCTATTAGTATTATGGTCTTTGAAGCTCATATTACAATCTCCCATCAAGGTCAATCTAAGCATTCTAATTAAGACTTCCCTAGCAGGCATTTTTAAACCTTTCCAAACTCCTCCTGCAAACCAGTCCCAAAGACTTCCAAACCACACTGCCAAAGTCACAACGACCCTACTTTTCTGCTACCAACTTCTGTCTTAGTTACTTATCCACTGCTGGGACACATTACTCAACACTCACAATTTTAAGGAAGAAAGAGATATTTTAGATCAGTTTCAAATCAGTTCATTCATGAAAGGCAAACAATGGTAGAAGCATATGGTAGAGACCTAGCAAGAGACGCTGTTCCAAAGCATGTCAGACAGGAAGCCAACAGTGAGAAAGGGTGGAGATGGCATAAATCCTTCCAGGTCATGTCCCAGTGACATCTCCCTTCGAAGTCAAGTCTCAGTGATCTACCTGTTCTGGGTCAAGTCCAAGTGATACTTCCCTTCTGACCAGACCCCACCTCCCAAATGCACAGAATTTCACAGGTATTCCACAGCAACCAAATACATGTGGCTTCTGGGGAACATTCCAGATCCAAACCATAACGTTTGGATCACCAGCCAAACGTGAAATGTTACAGTTTTGGTGGTCCTATACTTACTTGCAGACAAAGCCCTAAAGGATAAAAGAAATCCTCTTAACAATACCAGCATTCAAATATGTGGCATCTGAATTAGCTGACAATTTCCTCTACTGTCAAAAAGACAGCCAAAAAACTAAAACCCATAATTTTTCTTAGTTCTACAATTTACTTGACCATCACTTTAACTATCGGCATATATTGTGGCGCCATCGGTCATCATCTTGAGAGCACTAGATATTTCTCCTTCTCTTCCTAATTGTGTTTCCCTCTACTGCTATGTAACAGAAAAAGGGTGCTATTTATCATTTAATTTACTCTATAAATTGCAGGATGGTGCTAGAGCACACACTAAAGCTAGACTATGGAAGTTAAAAATCTCATTTTTTTCTGGTTTCAAATTGTGTGATGGAGGTGAAGTTATTTAATCTCTCTGGGTCTCAACTTCTCTGCAAAATTATGAAAATGTGTAAGATTGTATAAAATATAAACCAGTATTAGATATGGAATAAGCTTTATACTATAAAGGATACAAGCCAAGACTGTTTGCACTGGGAAAGAGGAGGTATAATTCGTGTGTGTGTGTTTATGGCACTGATGACTGAATGAAGAACTCCACCACTCTGTTATCTCTCTCACATAACATGATCTACACCTCCACCCCTATAATTCATCCTCAAATATAGAGTATCAGGGATCTACCCTGAGGAGCTAAGGCAAAGAGAACTGAGTAACTCCTTCAGCATCTACCCATCCAGCAATCTGCTCCCTTCCTCTGAAAAGTCTCTGAGGCCAAGTCTCTAGATGTCACTGGTAAGCAAGGGGCCATCATTTATCAGCTGCAAGAAGTGGCAGAAATAGCTTATGTACAGAAAATCTATGAAGCTGAGCCACAGCAACAAACTGAGACTGGAGAAAGGATGACAGAAAAAAGGGAATAACAACAGCTTCTTTGGCTTTTACCACTTTCAAGTTCCAACCTAAACACTAAATGCCCTTTCTGGCCTACATAGATGAAGTTAATTCTCTATTAAGTTTTGACCATTAGCATTTATAAGTCTAAAACAAGTCTTGGAAAAGTTTTCACTAGAGCAAAAAAAAAAAAATGAAAGAACAAAAATTGTATACATCTGTTATTACACAAAAATTAAGACAATGCTGTCAGTAAAGATTTAACCTCAAAGCTCAGTCTTCTCAACTCACCCTAAGACTTACCTATGAATTTATATAGGTGGGGTTCAGGCCTGATTATTTCACAGGTGCTAGAAGTTCCACAGCTGCTGCACTGAGCCACTAAAAAGCGTAGACTTGTGTAACTATAAACATCCTTTACCTACTATTGTGGTTGTCTGTACAAACTAATGTAGAGTACTTTTATTTTTACTAAAAGATGATTTCTTTTTTAATAAGTAAGGCGAATGGCTATTACTGTACAAACAATCTTACTTTCAATCAGAGAATACTCCAACTGATAGCCACTGAACTCCGAGGTAACTAGCCAACATCCTCCACCAACCTTGTCCCCAAAACACAGAACTGAATGTTTTAATCAAACTGACAGTTACCCTAAATAAGTGCATGTTAAGCAAACTAGGTACAGTTCATTTAAATATATTCTACCTTAAAGGAAATTTTAAAAAATATTTGGGGTTTCTAGGTCCCACACCTATAATGGGAAAAGGATGAGGCAGGAGAATCTCAAATTCTCTCCTAGTTGAAGGAACTCAGGCTGTAAATGGACTTTACCGCCTAGGCTCCAGGTTCAGTGCCCTGTACAAAAATACCAGGGTTTATATATGTAAATACCCCCTATGTGTTGCAATTCATTAATCCGAACACAATAAATGCGGCTCTTTGATTTCACTTAATTCTGTTTCTGTTAAGGAGTCTCTGAAGGCTATCACTCTGGTGGGGGTAAAAATCTTTTTCCATTTAACTCCGAAACGCCCCATTTCGTATCTCTATTATACAACGGTATCAACAACAAAGTTTGACCTTGTTGCAAGGCTACGAAGAAACATTTTCCTCAAGAGCAAAAAGGAGCATACAGCCAGACAAAACACATGACAACACAGACTTCTTCCCCCGGCGCTAAACAAACAAGGTCTAAGGCCGAGCACCGAAGGCAGTGTTCCCCGAAGACCACGCTTTCCCTCGGCGGCGCGAGGCGGCACCGGTGGGAGGACGGGCCCTGTATCTGACAGACCACAGCGCAGCATCGGCCATACGAAGGGAGGGAAAAATCCCACAACGCAACTTCACGTCGCGGAAGCAGACTTCTCACCAAGCGCAGGGCGGGAGCGGGGGACTAGCGGGGGACTAGCGCGTCCGCAGGGACACGTACGGCCGCGCCGCGGGGACCCAGGCCCCGCCGCTCCCCGCGTCGGGCCCACGTGCCCGCGGCCGCTCGGCCCCGCCGCAGGTGTGCGCACCGCCGCCCGCGCTCGGGCCTGCCGCCCGCTCCCCGCCCCCGCCGCCCGCGCCCGCCGGCCCGAGCGCGGGGACCCGCCAACCGGCCCCGCAGAGCCGGCGGCCCGCTCGGCGACGGCTTCCGCGCCTCCCCGCGCCCGCTCCCCCTCCTTCGTGGCCTCCGCGCTCCACTCCTGCGCCCCCGCTCACCCTCAACTCTTCGAAATCCGCCATTTTATACCACCCGCGGGCGCCGCTGCTGCCTCCGCTCCCCCTCCCGCTGCCGCCGACAACGCCGCCGCCACCACGGCCGCCGCCGTCCCCAGCACCATCCTGCACTGGGCGCCGAGAAAGACGCCGCGGCCAGGGCCGCCGCCTCCGCCGCCGCCGCCGCCGCCACAGCCGAACGGCCCGTCACGTGAGCGGCGCGGGAGCCCCGCCCCCGGCGCGCTGGAGCTCCGCCCCCCGCGCGCCGCCGCACCGCCCTCACGCGCCCTTTGATAGCCCCCGCCGTCTTCCGCCAGCTCCTCACACGCTTCCGGGTGGCTTCCGGGTAGCGCTCTGCTGGGCGTCATGCCCAGGTTCGGACGGAGGCCCGCAGAGGCCGTGGGGCGCCGCGGGGACTGCAGGTTTCTGAGGGGCCTGACGAAGGGCCTGGCCTGGGGAAGCAGAGGAAAGAAAGCCGAGGCCAGAACCTAGGACGAAAACATTCGGAAAAATTCTTATGGTGCCCTTCCCATGGTGGCCGTGGGTGGAGGAAGTAGCACAAATAAAACCATCCCCCAGAGTAGCTCAGGCAGAACAATGTTAAGGATGGGCGTTGGGTAAGCCATTGTTTCTACATAATTGTGCAGGATGAGGAGACCTCTTTAAGATGCTAATATCTCTGAAGTACTAACTTGTCGGATTGTTTTTGACCTTGAAGGGTACCTGAAAAATCACAGGAGACTGAGGGGAAAAAAAATGAAAGGAGAGCTCTGAGGGCACTGATAAAAAGTCGAGGAGTCTGGGAAATCTGATAGCTAGGAGAGAAGGAAATGGCAAGACAGAGTGAGTCGGAAGAAACTTAATGATGTCCCTAATGTGCTGATAAAAAATGAGAGAAGATGCTGAAAAAGGCTTATCAGAAGAATCTCCGGACCAGGTCCCCAGTTCAACCTTGAAGTGGGTTCCACCACCAACAGGACTGTTAAAAAATAGGATGTGCAAACTCCTATTTAATCTGACTCCCACTTACTGTCTTTCCGACACCCACTCTTTCTGCCAACACTGCACTTTTTCCCTTGTGCCTTGCAATTTTTTAAACTTGTAAGTACTGATTTTGGGGGGTTGGGGGTGGTGCAGCAGATAGATTCCTGAATCATAAGTGATTTCCTTGTGTCCCTGACTCCTGATCATCCCTTCAGGTCTCATTTTCTGTCATTTTTTTCACAAAGACTTTTCTTCACCCACATCCACTATTATAATTCAAATCCCTTGTCACCAGGAACCTGGAACTTGCTTTCAATGGTTCTCTTGCCCTTGATGAAAGAATTCACTCAGCACATAAATGCCAAAACAGAAGTATAGGTAGGATTTATTGTACAGTAGATACAAATCCAAGTACAAGTTTTGATATCTGCATTTACACAAAAGTTACTCCTGGAGTTCAAATAACTATGGTGATTATAATAGTTTATTAACGTTTATTAGGAGTTACTTTGGAATGCCCATATCTCAAAAATGTCTTTCTTGTTAATTTCTAGTAATCAATGTTCCGTAGGGAGTATTAATTGTTTAAAAATCTAAAACAGGTCTCAGCCCTAGTAGGGAAGATGTTTTAAAAATGTTCCCTTTTCTGATACCATTGGGTATGGTCTATTGCACCCAGGAATGGTGTATGCTTTGGGAAATATACAACTGGGTGGCTAGCTATGAGAAAAAATGTGCACAGTATGTGACGTGAGAATGTCATCGTGATCTGTGAAATCACTTTGGGTCAGACCTATCAAATGATTATAAATATTCATAGAAGTCTCTACTTCTTTACTTAACTATAACCTACAATGAATGCTATTTTGAAACCTCCTCTTTTGTCCCTCAGGCTAGCTAATACCTAACTACCCGCCTAACATTATAAAAATGAATTTAGGTCATAGAATGCCTCATTACTTGAGTCTTTACCAAGGAACTAACAGTCCATAAAAGTAGCTGAGTCTTCTAAGCTTCAGTAGATGCCTATAGTGGCCAAGTGACACAAGGCCAAAAAAAAAAAAAAAGCTGTAAGACAACTTAGGACACTTTTGTTTGTCACTTCTGTTTCCTCTCTTAAGCACTGTTTGACTGCATTGCATCCCCAAATCATGAAAAACAACCAGTTATGATCTTTAAATTTTTTGTAATTTTGTCTTAGTTCCCTTTATGGTCTTTCATAAGATCCTGAACTTTTAAACATATTTCTATGTTAACATTGTAGTTATTTATGTAATTTTTATAGGTAATAAAACTTTAATTTTTCATATCAACGTTTAAATATTATAGACTGAAATGACCAATAATGCCTATCAAATAATTGTTTGTTGGATAAAGGAACAAATAAAACTACAGTAAGTTCTTATTCTGGCTTTCCAGTATTAACTTGGTGATCCTGTTATAGTTTCCAATCCATACTATGTTCTTTTTCCCCTGAAATTGTGAAACCAATCACAAAACTAAGCACAAAGTGAGCAACAAAGTAGACTTTTATTCTTGACTAAAAATGAAAATGGAAAATAAAACTCATAAATCAACTATTTGCCCACGATGGTGGTGGGAGGTTATATTTATAGATAAATGTTAAAGAAATAAGGGGGGGATACGAGGGCATAATGGTACACACCTGTAAAAACAGCCTGGCAATCACTCTGGCTGACAGTCATCTTTGCTCCATCACCACTGGACAAGGTTTTTGTGGGGTATGGAAAGATGAATATGATACAGTATAGCCCCTAAAAGAAGCTTGCATCCATAAAATGGAACAGTATAAAAATTTCAAGGGGTTAGGGGGATAACCTTGATAGTATAGCGCTTGCCTAGAAAACACAGGCCCTAAGTTCAGTTCCCCAGCACTACCAGGCATGATAGTGGATACCTAAAATTCCAGCACTGAGGAGGCAAAGACTGGAAGATTACCATGAGTTTGATGCCAGCCTAGGCTACATTGTGAATTCAGGGCCACCCTGAACTATAAAGTGAGACCCTGTCTCAAAAATTTTTTTAAAAAATTTGAGAAGACCCCACGGAGATTTGTTTGTAGCGCTCATTATAGTTCCTTCACCAGCATCCATTCTGACATTCTGTCCATGTCTAGCAACTATAAGTTAGTGTAGATTTGACTACAAAGAGTTCTAGGTACTGCCCCAGTTGCCTAAGTCAGTAAGAACTTATGTCCTAGCTAGTGATTAGAGTAAAGCTGGATATGTAAAACCAATTTCTCCTGGGTATTTCCAGGCCTTGCTAATTAGGTCAGGTATGGTCTTATCCTCTAAGGCCAATTAGAGAAGTCAAGGACATTTATTAAGTGATTAGTGATAAGACTTTATGGCATATGGAACACTAGGTATTTTGCTATCGTGAGGAACTAACCAACGAACCCTTCTCATGAGCAAATACTGCATTAAAAAAATGGGACTTCTGTCACCTTTGTGCCTGTCAGTTTTTTTGAACCAATACTATTTCTCTACCACTCATAGTGTATGAGCCTTCGTTGATGGGACAGAACACTTGACACATACAACTTCAGGGAGAGGTTTGTTTTGGCTCAGTTTGAGAGATTTCAGTCCATGGTCAGCTGGCTCCAAGGCCGAACCATGGCAGAAGGGCACAGCAGAGGATAGCTGTTCGACTCACGGCATTTAGTTAGCAAAGAATAGTGCAAGTTCTGGAGACAATGGGCTAGGGACAGAATATATTCCCAAGGTCTAACCCCATGAACACTTCTTTCATCCAGGCACCTTTACCTAAAAGCTCATTCATTCATGAGGACTAGTGCCCTCATAATTTCATCATCTCTTCTGGAGCCTTTTATCTAGTCAAGTTGAAAAATCAAGATTAGCCAACTCATTTAGAGTTTTTTGTTTGTCACCAGTAAAAGAATCTAACCCAATAGGGTGTTGCTAGGGTTTGACCTGGAAAGATGCTGTCAACTGGTTGAGATTGGGAAGAGGGAGGCTGGGGTCCCCAGGGCAGAGTTTTCAGGTTTCTGTTGTTGACTTTTGGGTCAGGAAATGGGAGAGTGACACCTACTCTGGCCGGGGTTGGTGAAACTAAGAAAGGAAGAAAAATTGTGGGAGTTTCTAGGAAAACTTTAACCTTTCCTGATTTTTCCAATCTATGATACAGAAATGATTACACCTGATATCAGGGTATTAGATAAGTAAGATATAAATTTACAAAGAGAAGAGAGCTGAGGGCATGGCTCAGTGGTTAAAGTGCTATGCCTAGCAAGCACAAGGGCCTGGGTTCAGTTTCCCAGCACCACATAACCCAGGTATGGTAGCATATGCCTGTAATCCCAGCACTCAGGAAGCTGAGGCAGAAGGATTGCCATGTGTTCGAGGCCGGCCTGAACTACATAAAGTGCTCAAGACTAGTCTGAACTACAAAATGAGACCCCATCCTAAAAAATTTACAAAGTAAAAAATAATGATAAATTTTTATACCTGAACCACTAACCAATAGGCTTTGTAACTAGACAGCTGATCAACACACCAAAAAAGAGGCATTATCAAGAACTATATCATATTCCTGGTAAGTTTAGAAGAGTATTCAACCTAGTTGAACTATACATGTAGTTTTTCATATAGTCCAAACACCTGTCATCTCAGTCCTTTCCCTTCCTATCTCTGAACCCAACAACCCAATTTTAACATCTTTCCTTCCTTCCCACTGATTACTTCTTCTCTTTCCCTACATGTCTATTATTATAGTAATCAGGAATTTCAAACTTAGAATGTTGAGTAAACCGGTCTTAGACTTGCCTTCTATAGGCACCAAGCAGAACAAGCAAAAATCCTCTCCAGATGATGAAAACTCAAGCCTCAGGTATTCTAAAAATAACTTGCTCCCTAAAGGACAATACATATTCAAAGATGACCAGATATACCAAGAGAGTGACACAGTGGCTGTATTGGTCAGCTTTCCCATCAGAGGAATACAATATGAAAGACGTACAACTTAAAGGAAAACAGGTTTAATCTGTCTTTGTTTCTGAAGGTTCAGTCTCTGGTAAGCTGGCTCCAGCACAGAAAAGTCATAGTGGAAAAGTGCCATGAAGCAAAGCTGGATGGTTCATGGCAACCAGGAAGGAAAGCAGGGGAATAGTAGTGAAGTGGTGTGTGTGGACCCCAAGGTCACAGATCACAAATGAAAACAAATTTTGTTAGATCTAATAGAAATAGCAAAAGAACAGATGAGAACTATCAGGAAAATACCAAAAAAAAAATCATGTTCATACCTATGCACAAATTTGGAAAAAATAATAGACTAATAGAATGACTGTGAGTGTTAGTGCACTCATAATCCAATCATCTCTTCAGAAGCCTCTTAATCTAGTCAAGTTGAAAAAGAAGATTAAAATAGATCTGAATAGATTTAAGACCTCAATGTTAAGCCCCAAATGGTGGCATGTGCCTGTGATTTCAGCATTCAGAAAGCTGAGGCCAGGGGTGGGGGAGGTGTTGCTGTGAGGTCAAGGCTAGCCTAGGCTACAGAATGAGTTCAGGAACAGCCTGTACTACAGAGCAAGATCCTGTCAAAAAAAAAAACCCTTAATGTTTAGGTTTAATAGGACATTATACATAGTTCAATGAAAAATTAATAACCAGAACATGTATTAGGAGAATATTTAGAAAGAAGCACAAATATGTAGTGAGTTCAGAACCAGCCTGGATATAGAGCAAGACCTTGCATCAAAGAAACAAAAAACAGTAACAAAAAGCTGTGTTTCCAGTTTGCTTTATATAATAGATCAATTATAGAGATAAGTATGGTAAAATACTTCACTGTCCCTGTGGATTTTGTTTCTCTTTATAGTTCTGTATGATACACTGAAACCATGTCATTAAGTGTGTACACATTCAAAATTTTACTGGTGAATAAATTCCCTCAAGGAAATCCCAATTATACCATCCCTGTCAGGTAAGTATAACTCATCTGTAGCTTCTCCCAAACTGGAGGAAAATTTTATTAGGTTTCTAGGCAAACAGCTATTTAGTCAACTGAATGAAAATTCTGATGCAAAATAGACTGTTTTGTTATACTTTTACCCAGTGTTTTTCATTAGTATGAGAATATCTCTAAGTTTATCTCTTCATATATTACTTCTTTATCCCTTTTTTCTTTTTTTTGTTGAAGACTAAAACATTTGTTAGCCCTTTTTGTAGAATCTTATAAGACTTCAATATAT
>PVKB01004601.1:102257-134120 GCA_004027205.1 Ctenodactylus gundi
TTTTTTTTTTTTTTTTTTTTTTTTTTTTTTTTTTTTTTTTGAGACAGGGTCTCACTCTATAATCCAAGCTGAACTCCTGAACTTCTTATGTCGACAAGGCTGGCCTCAAACTCACAGTAATCCTGCCTTAGCCTAATGAGCACTGGGGTTACAGGCATGTGACACCACTCCTGGCTTACGTGGTGCTGGGGAATTGAACCTAGGGCCTGTGCTTGTTAGGCAAGCACCTTAACCATTTAACTATGCCCACATCCCTAAAAATACAGCTTGATAATAACATAGACAATCTATTCTGTGTATAATTGGACTAGAACTCAGTACCACAAAACTAGAAAACTACCAAATAACTAGGAAAAAAATACCACATACTTAGGACCTTTCTAAATAACCTAATTGTCAAAAAAGAAATTAATGTAAAAATTTTTGAATGATAATGAAAATACTACATATCAAATTTTGTGAATTTTTCCTAAATCTGTGGGTCAAGGAAAGTTTGAAATCTTAAATTTTCATTTTAGAATACTGATCCAGGCATTGAAACATGACAGTAGTCTCTGCAGTTGGGAGGCTGAGGTAACAGGTTCTTAAGTTTAAAGCCATCCTAAGCTTCATGGCAAACTCAGCCAGATTCTGCCTTAACTTGAAGAAGAAAAAACTAAACAAAACAAAAAAATAGAAGAAACAAATAAAAACATGAAAAGGAAAATAAGCAAATAAGCAAACTGGCAATAATTGACCTAAACAACATCTAGAATATTTTCGAAAGGAAAAATAAACTCAAGGAAAATAAATGTAAAAGAACAAATTAATGAAAGAGAAGAGTAATAAATAGTTTATGCACATTTCTTAGCCTTTGCCTTTCACTCAAGAATTGCCACCTATGCCAGAAAACATGATTAAATACGAAAAATCGACCTGGAAGTTTCATGAGAAGCTTCTGCAAATTAGTTGCTTACCTATTTCTCATGGAACCTATCTTGAAACAATTTTCACCACCTCCCAGATTTTGATGAGATACGAGAAGCCATGTTAACCGTTTCTCATGAGAAAAACACAAATCCCTGTCGAAGAACCTGATGTTATGGTTTAGGTTTAGAATGTTCCCCAAAAGCCTTGTGTATTTGGATGTTACAGATTATCTATCCATTCTATGTGCTGTTAGGAGGTGGGTCCTCATCGGGAGAGCTAGATTACAAGTGTGTGGTAGACTACAGGAGTGTGGTACACTACTGGGTGCGTGGCCCGGATTCCTTCCTCTTGTGGTGCCATAAGCAGCTGTTCTCTCAACCCTTCCTGCCGCTGCCAGATGCCCATTAGTAGACTGAGACTTTCTGAAACTGTAACCTTTCCTCCCTTAAGTTCTGGATGTCAAGTATTCTGTCCCAGCAATGAGAAAGTAACTAAAACATCTAACCAGTACTCCTCAAAACTGTGACAGTCAGCTGGGCATGGTGGTACCCCACAGTCTGGGAGACTAAGGCAGGAAGATTATCAATTCCAGCTCACATTAGAAAATTTAGTGACTTAGCAGGAACCTATCTCCAAAAAAGGAGCCAGAGGCAGGTGTGGCAGTGGAGGGGTGCAGAGGCTGGGCTACAGCTCAATGCAAAGGCCCTGGTGTGATCCCCAGTACCAAGGTAAATGAAAACAAAGAACAATGGACCTGTCACAACCAAGAGGAGCCTAAGGAAAGAATAAATAAATGTAATGTATCCTGGCTGGGATCCTAAAAGAGAACAGCAATATTAGGTACAAAATAAGAAAATCTGAATAAACTGTAGACTTTAGTTAATAATAATGTATTAATATTTGTTCGTTAGTTGTGATTTTTTTTCCTATACTAGAAAAAAAACTAGGAAATAGCCTAGGCTAAATAGAAAATATATCCCAGGTGTTTCTAAATTTATTTATTTATTTAATTTAATTTATTTATCTATTTATTTACTAGTACTGAGAATTGAGCCCAAGGATTTGGGACTATATCCGAAGCCCATTTTTTTTATTGAGACAGGGTCTTACTATGTTGGCAACATGTGCTTGAACCTGTGATCCCCTTGCTTCAACTTCCCAGAGTGTTAGAATTACAAATATTTATTTTCCCCACATTTTATTGATATGTATACGTGCAAAATTCAAGGTTCACAATGAGGTTGGACATTTTGTGTACATTCATATCTTGTCAAGGCGACAAGGGCTTTCCCGCTCTCCTTTGTCCTTCCCCCTACCCACCCCTCTCTCCTTCTTCCCCCACCCGACCCCCCTGTTTCACTTTGTCTTTCATCTGAAGTTCCAAAGGACTGGGACTCTCATATCAGAGAGACCATTTGATGTTTCACCTTCTGCTTCTGACTTACTTCACTAAGCATGATATTCACAAGTTTCTTCCATTTGCCTATAAAAGTCTCCACGCTGTTGGACTTTATTGATGCATAGTATTCCATTGTGTATAAATACCACAGTTTGTGTATCCACTGGTCTGTTGATAGGTAGTATTTTGGTGACTTCCATATTCTAGCTATTGTTAGTTGTGCTGCTATGAACATGGGTATACATATATCCCTGCTATGTGTTGTTTTGGCCTCTTTTGGATATATTCCCAGAAGGGGTGTCACTGGATCGAAGAGGATATTTATTTCTAGTCTTTTGAGAGCTCTCCATACTGCTTTCCAAAGGGGTTGTACAAATTTGCATTCCCACCAGCAGTGCAGGAGGGTTTCTTTCTCCACGCAGCCACACCATCACTGATTGCTAATTGAATTGTTGATGTAGGCCATTCTGTCTTGGGTAAGATGGTATCTTAGAGTTGTTTTGATTTGCATTTCTCTTATGGCTAGAGATGTTGAGCATCTTTTCATGTATCTGTTGGCCTTTTGCATTTCTTTGTGAGTGAACTGTCTCTTCATTTCATTTGCCCATTTTTCAATAGGATCCTTTATTTTGGTAGGCTTACTTTTCTTCAGCTCCCTGTATATTCTAGTTATAAGCGTCTTATCTGAGATGTTGGTGGTGAATATGTTTTCCCAGTCTGTTGGATCTCTTTTTACAATGTTGATAGTTTCCTTTGCTGTGCACAAACTTTTTAGTTTGACAAGACCCCATTTGTTAATAATGGGGATAATTTCTTTTGCTCTTGGTGTCTTGTTTAAAAAGTCTTTGCCTACCCCATTGTCTTTTAGATATTTGCCTATTTTGTCTTCCAGAAGGTTTAGTGTTTCATTTTTAATGTTTAGGTCTTTGATCCATTTTGATTTGATTTTGGTGCATAGTGATAGGTGTGTGACTAGATTCATTCTTCTGCATGTGGATGTCCAGTTTTCCCAGCACCATTTGTTGAAGATGCTGTCCTTTTTTCATTGTACGCATTTGGCCCCAACAATGAACTTACTGAGCAAGAACTCAGAAAAACAATTCCATTCTCAATAGCTCAGCAAAAAATTAAATACCTAGGAATATACCTAACCAAGGATGTGAAGGACCTGTATAAAGAAAACTACATTACATTGAAGAAAGAAATTATAGGAGACACTAGAAAATGGAAAGGCATCCCCTGCTCTTGGATAGGCAAAATAAATACAGTCAAAATGACTATACTACCTAAACTGATATACAGATTCAATGCAATTGCTATCAAAATACCTGAAAGTTTCTTCAAAGAACTTGGAACAACAATTCTTAAATTCATATGGAACCAAAAGAGACCAAGAATAGCCAAAGCAATCCTGAACGACAAGACCAAAGCAGGAGGCATTACAGTTCCAGACATCAGGCTATACTATAAAGCTGTAGTTGTAAAAACAATTTGGTACCAGCACAAAAATAGACAGATAGACCAGTGGAACAGAATAGAAGATGCAAAGACAAACCCAAATACCCTCAATTACTTAATCCTCGACAAATATTTATTTTTTAGAGACTGGGCCTTTAGAAATAAATAATTGTAGAGACCAAGTTTTTAGAAATCAAGTTGTCTTGGCTGGCCTAACCTTCCAAGTAGCTGAGATTATAGGAATGTGCCACTGTACCCAGTGACAATGATATTAATGTGAGATGTTAAACCTGAGCCTAGTGGTGCAAGTTTATAATTTAAGTATTCTGGGAGACTGAAGCAAGAGAATTCCGAGTTCAAGCCCAGCCTGGGCAAATTTGTGAAATCCTGTCACAAAATCAAAACTCAAAACGGACTAGGGATGCAGCTCATTGTGAAGGTCCTGGCTGGATCTAAGAAATTTCAAAATTATGTTTGCCAATGATCACAAAGAAATGTGTTCTTTTTGTTTGGTTATTTTTGATTTTCAGTGCTGGAGGTTGAACCCTGGGTCTTTGAGTTCTGAGTTTCAGTCCCAGCCTATTTTTATTTTTGATTTTGAGACATAGTCTCACTATATTGCTGAGTTGTAGGGTTGGGCTCAAAGTATGATCCTCCTATCTCAGCTTCCCAGGGTCCTAGGATTACAGCATGTGCCACCATGCCTAGCTTACATTTTAAAAATACAACTTCAACTCTTGAATGGTTATAAATATAGTTGTATGTGTTTTCAGTATTTGCATTAACAAAATGTCTTGTCTATCTGACAGAATATCTGAGAAAAACAATTTAAAGGAAGAAAGATTTCTTGAGGCTTAATGTTTCAAAGATTCATGGTTGGCCAGCTCCATTGCTCTTAGGCCTGTGGTAAGAAATACAGAAGGGTGTGGTAGACCAAAGCTGCCCCTTCTTGGTAGCCTGGAAGAGGGGATACAAAGAAGGAGGAGAGAAAGAGAACACTTGAGTGAGCCTGTGCTGGTGGGCTTCCTCTTTATTCTGCTTTTATTCCATCCTGGAACCCAGGCTATTGGATGGTGCCACTCTCATGATGAGTGAGTTTCCCCTTCCATTAGTTCACTGACACACATGCCAGTAGTCTATAGAAACACCTTCACAGACACACCCCCAAGAATGTTTTACTAATGTAGGTGTTTCTCAGTTCATATTAATGATCAAGATTATACATCGTGGATTTCTGTCAACAATTTGAAGACATTGCCACTAAAATGCCTTGATTAGGAAGAATACACATTTCAGGTATTAAATCAGCTTATGCAAATATACAGAAGTTTTTTACTAAAACGTCTGAAATTCTTTATTGGAAAGTTTTGTATTTTATATTTTCCTTAATAATTTAGTACTTTATTTTTCTTTTCATAAATATAAGGAAAAATTAACCATATTTTTGATCAAGCCTTTGATAGATATTCTTAAATTTCCTACAGTTTTCTAATGTGCCATATAAATTTTACCAGTTTTATTTGTGCTACGGCCTGAAAAAGGAAGCATAACCTAGGAAAATCTTGCATGTGTACACTAGGAAATATGTACAAGAATATTTATTTCATTGCTCTGTGTATGAATGAGAAACTGAAAACTGAAGCCATGTACAAATAAGAGTGCAGTTACATACATTGTGATATTTTTGCAGAAGAGTGCTGTCTGTGGTACAAGAGGAATGAATCAGATTAAATTAGAATAAATTTTGTACCTATAACAACATAAACAAGTCTCAAAAATAATGATAAATGAAAAATCAAATTGGAAGAAGTTATTAACCCCTTATATATGTTTTTAAAATATAAATTTTGCATATTAATGGATATATTGTAGTTGTGATAGAAATTCAAGAACATACATGTGAATATGAATGATGAATATCAAAACTAGGATAGCAGATGTCTCTGAGGGGAAGGGAATAGGATATGTAATGGCTTTCACTATATTTTATTTTGATTTAATTTAATTTATTTTTTGAGACAGGGTCTCACTCTGTAGTCCAGGCTACTTAAGTAAGTTCCTCTTTAAGCCCATTGCTTAAATTTCTTTATGAGTATCTTGTATGAACTGGCTGTTCGCAGAAACCAATGTGTCTATTTTGCTTTTGGACTTCCTTCCCTATGAGAAATGTACAAGTGTCTACATTTGTCCTGATGTTTTTTCTTCCTGTGTTTCTGTGGTGGAAGGACTTCATTTTAAAAGACCTAGTCAGAGATTTCTTTGAATGTGTACAAGGGTATGTGAGAGGGGAGCCAAAAGTTCTCTGAGTTCTGTTCTTGGAGGAGGCAGTGAGGGTGGATCTCACAGTGCTGTGGCCACTGAGGTGTCTGGTTCATCTCCAGCCCCCTCAGCACAGCTCTCCCACCTGCCCTGGTTTTCCTTCCCTGGGAGCGGGGCTCTCCATCCTCTGAGGTGCTCCCACTACCATTCAAGCCTTTCAGGAAGTTGGTGGCCTTTCTCATGTCTCTGCAACTGTTTCTTGTGCCAGTTTATTCTTGGGCACTGTTTAAGAGTGTTGTCCAAAACCCTAATGTAGCCCATCAGAGACTTCTTTTACTCATAACAGTTCGAGCTAGGTCTCTCTCTCTCTCTCTCTCTCTCTCTCTCTCTCTCTCTCTCTGTTTTTAATGGCTTCTTTCTGCTTACATCCCTGCCTATCATGGCTGTCAAGTACTCCTTCTCCCAAGCTGGTCTAGGCTTCAGGAGGCCTTTTCTAGGAGAAGCTTTCAGTGTGTTTGCAATTTGCACTTCCTGCAGGCTCATTTCTGGAGGCTTGGGATACCAACTGCTATCAATTCTCACTTCTCCCATATCTACTTTTACCTCGGACTGAGGCCCCCAGCTCTGGGCTTATCTTTGTCTGAGAATGTTGGCGGCACAGCCAGCCTGAGGCAGCTTCCTGGGCTATTGTTTTCTTCCACTTGCAATACATCTTCAGGGTTTCTAACCTTCCTATGGCCTCCTTTCAGTTGCTGTGGTGCTCCTACCTAAGTTGAACAGTGGGCAGTTTCTAACTATAATCTCAATTTTTAAAGTGAGCCCATGAGGAGAAATTTTGCAATTCTGTTACTCAGCCACCAGAATTCAATTCCTAAATCTTGCAACCAGCTAATATGTCCATCACCAGATGAATGAATAATGAAGATGTGGTATATTTACACAATAGAGTATTATTGTACCATAAATATAAATTTGAATCTTTTGTAGGAAAATGGATGCACCTTAAGACCACTATGTGAAATTCATCAGAAACAGAAGGTTACATATCTCTAATATGAGAAAACCAAACTATAAAGAAAGTTGTAAGAAAGTAAGAAGAGACTGTGGAGAGGGAAAGAAAATGTGTTAGGAGGCAGTGGGTGGAATATGGAAAGGAAATAAAAATGATCAAGATGGTTATGTGAATGCACCAATTTCTCAAGTTGATTGTTTTTATTATGTGTTGCAAATACATGATAATAAAGGAATTAGAAGAAAATAAAGGTAGTAATGTATGTCATTTCACTGGTAACTACAGAGACTAAAATTACAGGATACTGGGGCTGGAGTAATAGTACAGCAATTAGATCACTTGCCTATAAAGTACAAGGCCCTCAGTTTAATTTCCCAGCACCATATAAGCTGGGTGTGGTGGGGCATGCACTCAGGAGGCTGAGATAGCAGGATTGTCATGAATTTGAGGCCAAGCTGGTCTCCATAGTGAGTTCTGACCAACCAACCTGGACTGCAGAATGTGACCCTTCCTCAAAAAAAAAAAAAAAAAAAAAAAAAAAAAAAAAAAAAAAAAAAAAAAAAAAAAAAAAAAAAAAAAAAAAAAAAAAAAAAAAAAAAAAAAAAAAAAAAAAAAAAAAAAAAAAAAAAAAAAAAAAAAAAAAAAAAAAAAAAAAAATTACAGGGCACTCAATCAACCATAATAAGAACTTTTATATTTAAGATCCAATAAACACTCACCATGTGCCTGACATTTCTGAGCACTGGAACTACCTTCTTTTTTGAGGAACCCATCAACCCTGTCTTCTTGTAGGCCCTTGAAGACCTATTTGTATATGAGAGCCAAAACCCTTGTCACAGCTGATTCTATGTGGAAACAACATTGACTTGGAAAAGCCAATCTGTTTACAGGGGGAGCAAGTTTTTCTTGCAAGTTTGAGCTGAGTGTTGTGTAGGATGAAAACAGATCAGAGAATAGATTATAGTAGGTAGGCGGCACTAAGTGAGGGCATTCCCATGGCCATGGGAGCAGAGCTGGAACCAAGATTCCAGTCAAGATCCTCATCAAGGTCCTAGCCCCTCTGATAAAAAAATAAAAAAGTAGCCACATGTCGCGAGCACTCCATAAGAGGAGACAGACTGGACAGACGCAGATGAATTTACCTCGGAATGTTCTTTATTCACACAACAATCAACCAATCCAATTCATAAATCAAACTACAATAAATCGATCAGTTAATTAAGCAGGAAAGCAAGCGTTGTTCTGCCTCCTACAACTATTCCCGTCCTGGGTGCCTTATGCTCACCAGTGCAATGTGTTCTTGACTATGGGCGACCACAGCTGACCTGCGTATGAGCTTGTCCAGGGCTCGCCAGTCGATGGCTGGATCAAGACCCGCCAGCAGTTGCCTGGCTGGACGATCACTCCTTCTCCAGGAGGGGCTTTGGCTCTCCCGACATGAGGAGGTGTAGTCTCACCCTCAGGAGGCCAGGAGGCTGGGGATGAGGAGCAAGATGCGTATCTTGCGTTTTAGAGTCTATGACTCCTACCTAGACCCTGAGCTTAGGACCAGGACGGTTTATATACTGTTTTTATGCCCGCAAGCTACTGATAGCGATTTTGTCAGGGTCCACACACAGGTGGACAGGGGTTCTGGTTATCGATTTTGCAAGGGTTTTGTCTGCAGGCTACAGATAGCGATTTCATCACATGGGGTCCACACGCAGGTGGCTCACAACTTACCAGTATCGTAAAGAGCTTTAAGCAGTTTCCAGCAATTTACCTAACTGCGCTTAATATGGGTTTACTTTCACTTTGTAACCCTCATGCTGTTCCTACCAATGTCTTCAAGTATACTCCCCACATTCTACCTGGGCGCAGACACCACACCAGCCAGCCTATCCCGCCTCCTCTTTCCTATAAATGCCCAAAGGTAACCTGTAGACTCACATCATTCTACAATCCTCACCACAGGAAACTGCCTGAAACCACTTCCAGGAGTAGAAACTGTCTTTAAGGTAGCTGAACAGATCAAAATTTTATAAAGGGCTCCAATCTGTCACCCTTGGAATCCTCACTTGAGATCCTCTCTCAACTTCTCCCTGAGAGATTTACTTTCTCAATAAACCTCTTTTGCTTTCAATCTTCTGTGGGCTCCAACTGATTATTCTTAATCATTTCAAGAATTCCTGAGCCTGGACATCAAGCAACATCAGTGGTAACAAAAACATTTGAAGATGAGTCATGCTGATGGCAGGGCAATTTTGAGTGAAGGTAGTAGCTGCTGAGGTCCCTAGAAGGCTTTCTGGTCAGTGCCCTTTCTGAATCATGTTGTTCAATGTTTCCTTGGCAAAATGACATATATTACTGCCCTATCTTTCTAGTAAAATATACTCCCTTTATTTCTCAAATTACTATGTGAGATTTCTTTGTTTTTTGATGATTTGTTTTCCTAAAAATAGAAAAGCAAACAATCTCTTTGTCAAGGAAATTTGACTAAGGCAGTCCTTCCATGCATAGTTGTGGGGTGTGGCAGGGACGGGGGGGGGGGGGGGGGGGGGGGGGGGGGGGGGGGGGGGGGGGGGGGAGTATTGGGGACTGAGTCTAGGGTCATCACACTGAGGTACAACCCAAGCCGTTTTTATTTTTGATTTTGAGATGAGACAAACTCTTGCAAACAGAGGCAATTATATATCCAGGTGAGCTGATTGGATGCTCTTGAAAACCCCAGAAGAACAATGCAGGTAGAAGTGTGATAAGATCTCTACTTTGGAAAGTCAATCTAGGAACAGCTTTGGGTGCTCAAGAGAGCACTACTCCCTTCTTTCAGACACTCTTCTTTATCTGTCACTGACATGCTCCTCCCTTTTGATCTCCCAATATCTGGCATCTACTCTTTCAAAATTCCCTAATTCCTGAAGAATATTATGTTTGGGCATGAAATAATAGATTGACAATATACATTCTCTTTTAATACTTTTAAAAAGTGCAGACATAACTCAAAGATACTGCAGGTTTGATTCTAGACCATTGCAATAAGGCTAGTCACACACTTGTTTTCTCAATGCATATTAAAGTTATGTTTCAATTATAATCCTGTAAGTATGCAATAAAATGTTTTTAAAAGTACATGCCTTAGTAAAAAATACTTAATTTCCTAAAATGCCAATGATTATCTGAGCCTTCAGCAAGCCATAATCTTTTTGCTGGTGGAGAGTATTGGCTTGATGTTGATGACTACACACTGATCAGGATGGTGGTTGCTGAAGGTTTAGATGGCTGTGACAACTTCTTAAAATAATTCAGTAAATTCTATTACATTGATCAACTCTTTATTTTTCAAAACTTTTCTCTGTAGCCTGCAATGCCATTTGATAGTAATTTATCCATGACAGAATTACTTGCAAAACTGGAACCAATCTTTTCAAATCCTGCCACTGCTTTTTCAACTAGTGTAATTGTCATATTTTAACTTCTTTACTGTCTTTTCAAAAAATGTTCACAGTGTCTTCCCAGAGATAGTTTCTATCTCAAGAAATGACTTTCTTCCTTCAGCCTAAGAAACAACCTTAATATATTCAAGTTTTGTCATAAGACTGCAGCAATTTGCTCACAAATTCACATTCTACTGTCTTATATTTCTTTTCCATACATAGTTTCTTCATCTACTGAAGTTCTGAACCCTTTGAAGTCATCAATGGGGGGGCATCTTCTTCAATTTTTCTAGTAATGTAGATATTTTGATATCCTTTCAAGAGTAGTGAGTGCTTTGAATGGTATCTAAAATGATGAATTATTTTCAGAAGGTTTTATTTTGTGTAGATACACCAGAGGAATCACTGTATGTGCCAGTGGAAATATATTTCTTAAGACCTAAAAAATTAAAAATCAAATAAAAAAATTTTGATCTATGGTCTTAAGAATGAACATCTTGTTAACATGCATGAAACAATGTTAGCATGTTGTACATGTCCATAAGAAGTTTTGAATGACCAAGGGCATTGTCAACAAGAAATAATATTTCTCCTCTGAGCAGTAGATCTCAATCCTGGACTTATAATATTCAGTAAACCATGATGTGCTGTTATTCAGGCTTTGTTGTTCACAGGTATGGGAAGTTTCATGTAATTCTTATGGGCATTGGTTTTTTTGAACGGTAAATGAACATTGACTTAAAATTAGAATAGATAAAGAAGGCCAATGATAAGAGATTGAAGACATGATTTGGAATATGGGATGGGGAATAAGAGGAAGAGGAGGACAGAAGGAAAAAGAAAGAAAGAAAAAGAGGAAAGATTTTTAAGCTGTGGACTTCATAAAGAAAATGTGGAGAAATTGGCGAAATACAGGAAGAAAATGGAACAGATGAAACTTGGAGTTCATGCTTGTCACTCCTAATGAAATTTAGTCTAACGTGAAGACAGTTGGAAGAGAAGGGAAAATTACACACACCGTTTTATTCAAGAAAGCCCCTGACAACCAATGTGTTCTAAGGCAGCCAATGTGTTCAAGGCAGTTTTCTAATCTGGATACATCCAGACAATTTCAACAGACAGCAGGAGGGAATTTTCAAACCTATCCTATAGTTGAAAGAAGGCTCTCAAAAGCATATTAATTGACTCATAAAAGCCTTAACAATTCTTAAAAGCAAGAACAAATTCTATGGTGCATACTTTTTGGTAATTTGCCATTTTAAAGAAGAATTAGGAGAACCAAAATAACTGCAAATCCCATCCTCATGCATTTTCAGTCCCTTTCAGGGTCTTGATTGGCCGGGACCACGAAAACGCTCTTTACTAAACATGCTTCCTTTAACTTTGATCGACATGAGAAAATATCCATCTGTGGCCAGTGATTGGCTCAGCTGTTCAGGCTGTAGCCAATCCCGAAAGGGGCGGGCTGGTCAAGCGTCTGTTGTCGCCGAGCCGCATTCCGAAGTGGTGCTGGTCAGCTCGGTGACTGGGTTCTTTTCTCCCTTCTCTCGGACCCTGCTTGACACAGTGGCGGATGGAGATTTCTTACCAGACCCTCAAATTTACGCAGCAGGCGCGGGAAGCGGTAAGGAACGCATTAATTGCAAAGCAAAAACAAAAGCCCGGGAAATCGTGCGTCCCGGCGGGCGCTTCGCTTGTCTCCAGTTGTTATGGCGACAGGGTCCGGAGCCCGAATGGCGCAAGCGCAGAAAGAAACAGCGCCATTGGGAAAATCCTGGGAGGGATGAACGTAGGTCAGAGGGGGTTTTCGCGTGGCAGCAAGTTTAATGGAGGCGTAGCAGGGTCAGCTTGTGACCAAAGCGACCTGAGTACTGGGTGGGAAGTGCTGTTCGGCAGTTTGGATCTTGATGTCTTGAGAAGTGGTCAAAGTAAGATCTTGGAAAGCAGAAAAGCAGAGAGCTGGAGTTAGCATTTGGATTTTCGGTCCAGAATCACTGCTTCCCAGGCGAGAGACGTTGGGTATTTAATTCTCTTCTTTCTCGTAAACTGTAATCTTTTTATCACGAAGATTAGTTGAACGTTGTATTACAGTGCATAGTTTTCTGGAGTCTGTGTCGTCTTTCATTGGCCAATAATTAATTTGCACAACAGCGAACGTCAATGGAGATCGTATGATCTGCCAGGCACGGGTGAGATGAAAACAAGGCTTTGGGGGTGGTGTGGATAAAATAAACATATATTGATATCTGAGGCTCGCCTCTAGAGGTTCAGATTTACCACTCTGGGGTGAGCCCTGCGTGATCAATATTTTTTCAAAGCTCAGGAGATTATGATGTATAATCGAGGTTACGAATCCTTGCTTTAACATCTCCTATTTTTTTTATTAATATCTCCTACCTTTAAAAAACTAATACGAAAAACAGATAATCCTCGGTTTGTTATCCTCTTTGCTCACTGACTATTGTTTTCTTTAAGTTCAGGAAAGGGTTGACTACACTTGCTAGAGCTACTTCTTCATCTCCGAATTCTGGTTAAGGCCATTGCAGCTGGGCCTAAATTACTTGCCTCAGAATGTCTTGGGGTTGACTTTCAATAAAACAGATTCCCAGGTCTCACCAAGACTTACAAAATTGGAGACTCTGAGGTAGTCTTCAAACCTGCATTATAAACATACACAACCAGGTTTGAAAAACACAGCCCTAAATGTTCTCATATGTTTTTATGACTCCAATGCCAAATATATGCCAAAAACTACTTCACACTAACTCTAGACTGATCTTCTCTGCAGAACGCCAGACCTACATC
This sequence comes from Ctenodactylus gundi, assembly GCA_004027205.1. NCBI lineage: Eukaryota > Metazoa > Chordata > Mammalia > Rodentia > Ctenodactylidae > Ctenodactylus > Ctenodactylus gundi. The sequence continues at coordinate 115,513 of PVKB01004601.1, forward strand.
ATAGGAGATGGAATATGGGGAAGTCAGTGAATCACCTGATAACTTGATGTATACAGTGAGGCATCTCAACGTTCTTCTCTAAAACTTAAACCATTTCCGGTCTTTCCTAGCTTGGGGGTGTAAAAACCATACTCAGTTGCTCAAGTCCCAATTCTGAGTTATCTGTAGCTCCTTCCTTCTAGTCCTTCTCTCTGTCCTTTCCATAAGGAAGACATGAAGACATCTTGCTGATTCTACTTCTATAATATGTCTTTAGCACATAAACATATAAACCCTGTCTCCACAGCCACCATCCTGGTTCAAGCCACCATAATCTTTCACTTAAGATTCTTCTAAGTCTCTTATCTATTCTCTGTTGGCTTTTATTTTTCTCCATCTCTTTCCTTATCCATTGATTAGTCTTAATAGGATGTGTCACTTTGACTGGGGTCCTCTTAATGGCTTTTTATTCCATTTTGGATAACCCTCCAAATCTTGACAGGACCTAACAAAGCACTGCAACGAACAGCCTATCCTTTGCCAACAAGCTTTTCCACACCTCTTTTGGCCTTGCTTTCCACAGCTCCAGCGACATTCTTTCTAATATGATGACTCTTTGGACTCCATATAATTTGTACCATACAATGTGGCATGCAATTTTGTTTAATTTACATGTTTGTTTGTGTGTAACAGTCTCTCAGACAGATTTCCTACAACTTGAGAGACCCAAATCTCATTTTTTGTTTTAGTCACTAGATGGTGCTGAGAGCAATATTTAGATTTGTTCACTCGATCTTTCCCGATCAAGTTGCAAGGAATTGTGATGATTAGGAATCTAGAGAAGGGAAGAAGATGGAGATGGAGGAGGTGATCTGGTGAATCGGATATAAAGGGGACTGTCTGTCCACAAGGACTGTCATCATCTACCAACTACTATGTTAGGATTTCCAGAATGTTTTTCTTTTATTTGATTGATATTTTGTTTCAAATTATTCATACTTTCATATTCAGTTTGATTTTGTTTTTAACAAAATAATGTCAGCATGCACTTTAGAATTTTAATAGTTCAACAACACTTTTAAAAAATGAGTTTCTGGGGCAAAAGAATAGCTCAGCTGTTAGAAACACTTGTCTAGCAAATGCAAGACCCAGTACCACATAAGCCAGTTGCGGTGGTACGTACCAGTAATCCCAGCAGTGGGGAGGCTGAGGGAGGAGGATTGCCAGGAGTTCAAGGCCAGCCTTGGTTACATAGTGAGTTCAGGACCAGCCTGGATTGCAGAGGGAAACTGCTTAAAAAAAAAAAAAAGCGTCCTGCTTCAGTTCACTTTGTTATCAAACTCTGTTCCCAGAGGCCACCATTTGCCTGTTTTAGCAGGTTCTTCAGAAAAATATGTTTATGTTTCTGAAGCTGATCTTTCATTCTCAGCTGGCTTTTCATTCTCAAATGCAGTGTACTCATTTTTATGAATGATGGACATTATTTAACTCTTCCTCCTCCTTTCCCTTCTTCCACCATCGGCACATACAGCACCTCCTCCATTTTCTCAAGGAAAAGAGAAATTCTATCATAATTTTTGTTAAATCAATTTGTAGCATTTATATTAATCAGACCATATAAATAATGTTTACAGATGAGACTTCAGTGGTTACATTGGTTACATTTTATTTTTTACTTCTGAAACAGGACTCAATGATATCTAGACAAGTTCCTTATTATTTGACTTAGTTTCCATATTTTTGATACTGCTTCCTTCTCAAATTTTCTAACAAAACTGTAAAATTCCTGTCAAGATGATACTCATAAGGTAGTTTCTAAGTTCCGTGTGTGTGTGTGTGTGTGTGTGTGTGTGTGTGTAACATCTTTTCTGGGCTTCCTATACATCTTTCCTTCTGATAAATTCTTTTTCATTCTTCTTGTGTTGGAAATCCTATTTCTGGCATCTTTATCTTCCTCCTTATGGTCCTATATTTCTTTTTTAGTGAAACACATTGATCATTAACTATCTGAGAAAATTACATGGTAGGTGAAGTTTTTGAAACATGGTGTGTATGAATTCTCTATGCTCTTAATTGATGGATTGGCTGAAACTACTATTCTGGGTTGGAACTGACTTCTACCAGGTTGGCAGGATTTTGCTCTGTTACCTTTTGTGATTATGACAACTCTGAAGGCATTCTTTCTTTTTTCTCTAAAGCTTTTAGAATCTTCTCTTTAGCTTCCCTGGGTTCTAGATTTTCATGATAATAAATTTGTTGAAGATCCTTTTTCATTCACAACACAGGCATGAAGTTGCAGGCCATTTAGATCAAATTAATTAGGACCCCCAGTTCTGGAAAAACAATTTGCATTCTTCATTTAGGTAACTTTTTGTTTTCTTTTCTTCTTTCTTTCTTTTTCTTGCTATGTTTTTTCTTTCTAAAAAAATGGCTCCAAATTGAGTTTCTAATTATGTTGCTTTCTATTTTATTTTGTCCCACTCAGCCTCCTTAGTTTGCCTGTCAAGAGACCTTCTCAACTTTTTATACCATTCTATTTATTAAAATTATAATTTCAGCTGTAATACTATTATATTGATATTTTCCTCTATTGACGATAAATGTTCCTTCTTTATAGTAACCTGTTCTTCCAAGAGTTTTATCTATTTTGTCCTCCAGGAAATACAGTGTTATCCACTTTGATTTGATTTTGGAACATGGCAATAGTGTCTATATTCATTCTTCTGCATGTGGATAACCAGTTTTCCCAGCACCATTTATTGAAAAGGCTACCCTTTTTCCATTGTGTGATTTGGACCCTTTGTCAAAGATCAGGTAGTTGAGAGTACTTGATGTTGTCTCTGCACCCTCAATTTTGTTCTATTGGACAATCTGTTTTATGCCAATAATATACTTTTTATCACTGTTGCTTTGTAATATAATTTAATTTCTGGAATCATAAGGCCACACTTTTGTCCTATTGCTCAGAATTCTTTGACTATTCTGGGTCTCTTTTGGTTCCATATGAATTTTAGGACTTTTTTTTTCAAGTTTTGTGAAAAAAATCTTATTAGTGTTTTGATAGGAATTGTGTTGAATCTGTATGTCTGTTTTGGCGAGGTAGAAATTTTGACAATATTAATTCTGCCTATCCAGGGGATGTCTTTTCATTTTCTGTTATCCTCTTGAGTTTCTTTTTTTTTCAGCATTACACAGTTTTCTTTATGGAGGTCTTTCACTTCATTAGTTAGTTTTATTCCTAGTCATACATTCTTTCAGGAGCTGTTAAGAATGGGATTATTCTTCTCAGCTCTTTTCTCAGTGAGTACATTGCTAGTGTAGATGAATGCAATTGATTTTTTTGTGTTAATTTTGTATCCTGCAATTTGTCTGAATTTGTTAATTTGTTCTTAAGAGTTTTGTGGTGGAGTTTTGGGGGTCTTCTATGTCTAGAATCATGTCACCAGCACATGATGATAGCTTAACTTCTTTCTATTCAGTATGCATTTCTTTTGTTTCATTCTCTTGCCTGATTGTTTTTTGGCTTCTATAAGTCTGAGGTACGGTGTTCCTATACCTGTTTTCCTCAGGATTTTTATTTTTTTTTAAATCATGAATGGGTGATGGGTTTTGTCACAGGCTTTTTCTGAACTCTTTGAGGTGATTGTATGATTTTTGTTTTGCTGTTATTTGTGTGGCATAATACATTAATTGATTTATGTATGTTGCACCCCCCCCCCCCCACTCCCCTGCCCCGCATCCCTGGGATGAAGCCAACTTGATCATGGTGTTTGATCTTATTAATGATTTGCTGAATTCTCTTTGCCAGTATCTTATTCAGGATTTTTGCATCTATGTTCAGAAAGAAGATTGGCTTATGGTTTTCTTTCCTCATTGTCTGGATGTGGTTTTTGGTAACAAAGTAATGCTGATTTCCAGAAATGAGTTTTGGCAATCTTCCTTCTCTTTCAATTTCATAGAACAGTTTGAGAAGTATTGGTAATACCTCTTATCTGAAGTACTGATGAATTCTGTTGTGAATCTATCTGGTCCTGGGCTTTTCTTTGCAGATAATCTACTACTGCCTTAATTTCCATGCTTGTGATGGGTCTATTCAGGATTTTTATATCTTCTTGGTTCAGCTGGCATTTTGTAGGTATCTAGAAATATATCCATTTCTTTCCAATTCTTCAATTTATTGAAGTGCAAGTTTTCAGAGTAGTTTCTTGTAATTCTCTTAATTTCCACAGTGTTAATTATAATTTCACCCTTTTAACCTCTTGTATTGATACGGGGTTTATCTTTTCTTCTCTTGGTTAGTTCACCTAGAGGTTTCTTAATCTTATTTATCCTTTCAAAGAACCAACTTTTTGATTCCTTGATCTTTTTGTATTTTTTTTTTTTAGTTTCAATTTAATTAATTTCTTCTCTGATCCTTATAATTTCTGTTCTTCTACTACTTTTGTATTTAGATTTTTCTTGTTTATCTAGGACCTTAATTGTTATCATTAAGTTGTTTATTTTTGGGTTGCTCTGTCTCTTTTAAATGTGTACATTCATAGCTATAAATTTCCCACTCCCCACTGCTTTCATTTTGTCCCACAGTTCTGGTAGGATGTGCTTCCACCATTCTTTGATTCTAGGAAGTTTCTGATTTCTTCCCTGATTTCTTTTGTAGCCTATTGTTTTTTCTTATGTATTATTTAATCTCTGTGTGATTGTATAGTGTCTGTAGTTTCTTTTGTTATTGATTTTCAGTTTTATTCTGCTTTTATCTGAACATATGCAAGGAATTATTTCAAAGCCTTTGTACTTATTTAAACCTGCCTTATGGCCTATAATATAGTCTGCTTTGGGAAATGTCCCAGGTACTGTTGAAGTTGGATTGGGCACTGAAAGTGTCAGGAAAGCCCAATTGTTCCAAAGCGTGACTTAACTCTAGTATGTCTGTTTATTTTTTGTCTTGTTGACCTGTCCACTTGTGATAGTAAAGGAGTGAAGTCCTCTACTATCATTGTATTGGGGCCTGTTTTGCTTTTCAAGTTCAGTTATGTTTGTTTTACAAAATTGGGTGCCCAATGTTGGATGCATATATATTGACAATTGTGATTTTTTTTTTCCTGTTGGACTCTTCCCTCAACCAGTATATAATGTCCATATTGGTCTCCTCTGATCTGTTTTGGTTTGAAATCTGCTGTCTGAGAATAATATAGCTACCCTTGCTTGTTTTCTAGGTCTGGCTGCATAAGGATTGAATTCCATTCTTTTATTTTCAGTTTATATGTTTCTTTAGGGGTAAAGTGTGTCTCTTCCAAGGACCAAATTATTGATTTTTCTTCTTTTTTGGTATAATAAGCCAGTCTGTATTTTGATGGGGATTTGAAACTACTGATATTAAGCATTCTTACTGTGGCACATTTGCTACGTACTGTCATCATTATGATCCTCAGTGTTGATGCTTTCATCTACATTCTTCTAAGTTCTTTCTCCTCTTTTTGTTGTTTCCTTGTCTCTGGAATCTTTGGTGTTTTTGGTCTCTGTTTAATACTCCTTTAATTATTTTCTGCAATGCTGGACTAGTGGTCAAGAATTTCTTAAGGTTTTCTTTATTGTGGAGAATCTTAATTTCTCCTTTGATTTTGAAAAACAGTTTTCCTGGATGATGTTAGTCTATGATCCTCTGGCCTTTAGGGTCTGTGTTTAGAAGTCTGCAATCGTCCTTATGAGTTTATCTTTGTAAGTTATTTTCTGTTTTTCTCTTGCAGATTTTAGTATTCTATGTTTGTGTTGAGTCTCTAGGATTTTGATTATGATGTGTTGTGGCGAGGTTCTTCCCTAGTCAAGGTTATTTGGTGTTCTTTATACCAGCAGTATCTCACTGTTCATTTCTTTTTCTAGATTGGGGAAATTTTCTTCTGTAACTTCATAGACCCTATCCTTTAAGCCTTTCGCACTATTCTCTGTTTTATTCTGCCCTCCCATAATTCTGAGATTCTTTCTCTTTGAGTTATTCATCAGTTACTGCAGCCAGTCTCTTTTTCACCTTTTTGTTTTTTGGTCCTCATTGATTGTATGGTCCAGTTTATCAACCTTGTCTTCACAATTGGATAATCTATTCTCAAAATGCTCCAGCCAGTTTCCCATTTTTTCAAAAGGCTTTTTCATATCTTGGAGTTCATCTTTCATCTTTTTATATCTCTCTTGAAATATTCTTTCTTTCTTTCTTTCTTTCTTTCTTTCTTTCTTTCTTTCTTTCTTTCTTTGTTTCTTTCTTCCAGACATGGTCTCTCTCTGTAGTCCAGGCTGGTCCTGAGCTCACTATGTAGCCCAGGCTGGCCTCAAACTCACAGCAATCCTCCTGCCTCAGCCTCCCGAGTGCTGAGATTATAAACATGCACCACCATACCTACTTTATGGTGCTGGCAAATTGAATTCAGGGCCTTGAGCTTGCTAGGAAGCACTTTACAGCAGAGCTGTTCCACCAGCCTGATTCCTTCATTTCTTGTATTGCCTTGTGTTTTCTTTATAATTCTTTAATTTATTATCAGTAGGACTATTTGTCTTAGTTACTTTTTCGTTGCTGTGACTCAATACCCGACATCGACAAATTTAGGGGAGGAAAGGTTTATTTCAGCTCACAGTTTCAGAAGGTCACAGTTCATTCAGGGGTGGCCGGCAGCAGTGGAAGTACATTGCAGAGGCAGAGGTGGAGGCAGCTTCTCACAACATCACACACAGGAAGCTAAGTCAAGATGAGTTGAGACTCGTCCTCCAAGGAAGGCAAGAAGCAGCTTATATATCCTTCCAGGTCTCATCCCAGTGATTAGCCCCTCCTGGGTCCAGGTGTGGAAGGTGTGGTAAGTCCCTACTATAAGCCTATAATCCGATTTATATACCTGTAATCCACCCCTCCAGATGAGGCCCCAATGTCCCAACAGCACATGGTTCCATAGACAGTCCATAACATTCAAATGTATGAGACTTTGGGGGACATTCCAGATCCAAACCAAAATACTATTGTTTCTTTGATTATAACCCCTTTGAACTCTCTGAGCGTCTCTTGCATTCATTTAAGCATCTCTTGCTTGAGCTCTTCTTTTTGTCTGTGTTCCCACGTTTATGGCATCATTATTCTCACCCGCTCACTCTCAGTAAAAAATCTTTCACTTGACAAAATTTAACATATTTTGGTATACACATGAGTTCCAAATTCCGTAACACATTAGAACCATGGAGTTTGGGGAATTAGTGAGCGTCTGTGCTCACCCCTTTTTCAGAGGTTCTCTCAATTCCCATCTGATTTTGCCTCTCTTTCTACCTTGCCATTCATGTTTGGGCCTTTTTATTTTATTATTTTTGTGCATTTCATAAGGAGGACATTCATCTGTAGTCGGTCTTCTGTGCTTGGTCCGTTTCATTGAGCATTATTGACTGTAGGTGGTCCCATTTTCATTCAAATACTTCGTGTCTGTCTTTCTTTATGGCTATATAGTATTCCATTGTGTATAGGTACCACATCTTCTTTAACCATTCTTGTATGGATGGGCAGGTAGGTTGTTTCCAGGATTTGGCTATTATGAACTGTGCTGTTATAAACACAGATATGCATGTATCTTTTTGGTTTGTTGACTTTATTTGAGGAATATGCCCAGTAGGGCAGTAACTGGATCAAATGGAATTTCCATCCTCAGCTTTCTAAGGAACCTCCAGACTGCTCTCCATAATGGTTGTACCAGGTTGCATTCCCACCAGCAGTGGCGTAGAGTTCCATTTTTTTTTCCCACACTCTTCCAGACAATTGTTTTTTCTTGAGTTCTTGAGGTAGGTGTTCTAACAGGAGTGAGGTGAAACCTCAATGTTGTTTTTATTTGTATTTCTGTGATAGTCGGTGATGAAGAACACCTTTTCATATGCTTGTTGGCCATTTGTACTTCTTCTTTTGAGAAGTTTCATCTAAGCTGCCATTTCTTGATGGGATCATTTATTTTAAGGGGTTTTATATTTTTCAGTTACTTGTATGTGCTAGATAATTTGACATAGGGGCCAAATCAATCCACTGGAGAAAAGACAGCATCTTCAACAGATGGTGCTCGGAAAACTGGATCTCCACATGCAGGAGAGTGGAACTGGACTCATATCTGCTTCCACACACTAAAATCAGATCAAAATAGATCAAACAACTGGACATAAAAACAGAAACACTGATCTTACTGCAAGACAAAATAGGTAAAACCCTAGAAGACGTAGGGACACAAAGGATTTTTTGAACACATCACCAACTGCACAAGAAACCTTAGCAAGAATCAACAAATGGGACTGCATTAAATTGAAATGCTTTTGCACAGCAAAAGAAACAATCAGCAAGGTGAAGAGACAAACCACAGAGCCACGGAGTGGGAAAAGATATTCACCAGTAACAGTTGCTTCAGCTCTTTGGTTATTAGTTTCATTTGTTTTTTGACGTCATTTTCTATAGGTTCTGCTGCTTCGGGACCCATGGTATCAACCTCTTCAAAGTTAGGCTTTTTTGTCGGTGATTCATTGCCTTGTTTTCCCATGGTTCTATTGCTGTGGGTTGTAGATCAGATAGTATTGATGGACTCTGTATTTACTATGCAGATTCTTCTGTTAGACTAATTCTTTCTTTTGCATTTCCTTGCATTCATTCAGATTTTAGTATTTATGTCTGTTTTTAGCTTATTCAGCTGTTAATTTTGGAAGTATTCTCAATGACCAACCTTTTGCTGGTTACCTAATCTCTTCCACTTTTTGATAAAGGAGAAACAGATTACAGAACTGTATGTGGTTTATGGACAAAATGTTTGTTGGTCTTTATTGGAAATGTAAAGCAATGTCTATACCATCATTCGTAGATTGAATAAAGACTTACAGTAGCCTTACAATGTGTATTAGTTTGGGTTCCTTTCAAAAGACAGAATTTACAGATCTTAACACAAAAGGGGCTATTAGGAAGGCTTACAAGTCCAATGATAGAGGTGGTCCAAGATGGTTGCTCAGCCAAGCAGTAGATCTCCTGTCCGGGACTGCAGAACAGCTGGTGAGGTGAGAATCTGCTGTAGATCTCAGGTGAAGATTGGCCACCGAAGATCGGTGGCGACTGAAGGGCAGCAACAGACAGACAGGCACAAGTCAAGACTGGAATGAACCTGTGCTGACATCCGTAAACAATTAGGAAGGCAAGAGCTTTCCCAGAGGAAGAGCGGGGGCAATTGTCCCTCTTCCTCCCTTTTATACCATTGGAGTTCCAGTTGACCCTCCCACATCTGGGTGGGTGCTCTTCTCTTATTGGCCAGCCCAAAAATGACTCACACTCTAATCCTGACAAGTTCTTAAGCCCCAATCTAGGGTGGTTGACAAATCCTAATACTAACGGAGGTGTGGGTCCTAATTCCATCAAGTTGGCACAATCCCATCAACGGACACACAATGTAATACTAACAAATTATTAACAGAACCTAATAATCTGTACAACTAGTTTATACTTAATAGGCACAGTCTACACTGTAAATGTATCTAAGTAAACCTAATTTTAATTTATTGAGATGTTCCACTAATATTGGTATTATATCATTGTCACTAATAAAATAGACCTATATATTGCTTGCCTACGCTAAACCAAACCAACAGAAGTTACCAACCATTAATAGGCTCCACCCATAATACCCTCTTTAAAAGGGGGATGGATGTTTTTATTTATGTTTGAACTTAATACATACTGACTATAAACTTATGATAAGATATCCATTCATATGACCATTCACCTCTCAACATTATAAATGTGATCTATGCTACTAATGGAGATTTCTATATATAGCTTGCCTAGTAGTGTATTATAAGAGTTTGTGCAAGGTGACATTAAATTATTGTTGATAATCTGTAAAAAATCCACCTTGGTGATCTATGTCTAGCTAAGTAGTATATAACTACATGTCCAGCCATGTGGCTCTGAGTTATCAGTACTTAACAATATTATTAATAAAGGTGATAGGAGTAGGGAGAGAACACATTAGGAGTAAAAGCTGGTATGTATTAAGTTCAAACATAAATACAAATATCCGTCCCATTTTTAAAGAGGGTATTGTGAGTGGAGCCTACTAAGGGTTGAGCTTTGGAGTGTGATAGAAAATAGAAGAATATTTATAGGATAGAGAAAAGCATGAGAAGGCTCCAGCTCCAGGTCAGAGCATAGTGGTCAGGGCATAAACTTAAGCCCTATAAACAAAAGTAAGTGAGTGAAATAGACAGGGCATGTCTTTGGAGTCTACAGAAAGATATTTTAAAAAGGGCATAAAAAGCTAGTTGAGGGAGAAAGAAATGCAGAAATTGACAACAGAAACTGAAAGATGTAAAAAAGCTACAAATCAATAGCAGAAAAAAATACCAGCTCAACGTAACCACAAAAAAAATGAGTTGAAGCTAAAATTCAAAAGAAGAAAAAAAATTACTCCTCTGTGCTATTTGTATGTAAAGTCTTCATATCCAAGACCTTGGATTGGCCACCAGGGGTGAGGTGCAACCAGTTCCCGCTTTTTCCTGGGACCCAACCTCTTGGAGCCTTCCACCAGACAACGACTGTGAAAAACAAGGTTGTCTCCCTGCATCTTCTCGCAGCCTGGATGACTCAGCAGTCCTTCGCACCACTGCCAAGGAGCGCTTTTGGGGCCCTGCGCCACAAGAATACCTGGTGCTTTCCAGGCGGCGGGTCTCGGTGCACTCCTTCATGCTACTTCATCGGCTCCCAGTCTACGGGCTGGTCAAGCATGCCAGTACTCTGTGGCTCCAGGCCCTGCCCTAGGCCCTTTACTCCTTTGGGACCATGCTGTCACTCACAGGCAATCCTCAGTGCCCTTTCTCTGGTCCTCTGGTCAAATGTAAGGACCAGCAAGTCCTCTGTCAGGTTTCAGATGCAATTCCTTCACTGAATCTCAGTCTTCTGTCTGAATCATGTACAGGTACTGGCAAAATGTTCCTCTACTGTCACTATATTGGCCAAGAATTTATATCTTAAAAACAACTTTATTTTTGGTTGATTTCAAGTTAATCATTTGCCATTTATAATTCATATACTCAAATTTGGTTTTAAATGTAGTCATTTATTTGGACTTGGCAGGCACTGGTAGCTGAGCATGAGGAAGAGTGTTAGATGATTTGAAGTCATATCTTGATCTTCCTCTTGATTTACACTGAGGTAGATATGAATGTGTTCACTAACTCATACAGTAGAAAATATTTAGTGCCCACTTACTCTAAAACATGTTTAGTGTTATCTATGCAATGTTATCTAACATTGACACTGTAACCACATGGAAAGGGAGGAGAATGACAGGTGATGGTAATATCTGGTCCTTCCAGATAGGGGCGAGGAATTCATTCAGCTCATAGGAGAGCTTTTCATGAGAGACTTTGTGCAGGCAAAATGAAAGTTAAGCAAGAAAGACTTATTGAGAGAGATACAGCTTATAGACAGACTGGGTTGCCACTAGGATATGGATGAACCCAGGTAATCTTCAGAGTTCTCCTTTTATGTCCCTGGACTTCCTTATTCTAAGATTTATTTCTCCATATGGGAGGGGTGGTGCATCTGTAGAGCGATCTTTTCAGGTTATATACCTTTTGCCTTATGGAGCATGTGTGCAGGTGCCTCCAGTAATTTGCATGATTTTAATCATTTTCATGAATTTCTGTGCCTATGCATGATACGTTAAATGATATCAGAATGAGGAGAGATCAGCTAAGGACACATTGTCCTAGTGCATCTGTGCCAGAGTTGAGAAAGTCCTTAATCTCTGTTTGCAGCTTCTGGTATTTTATCTAGTTTCTAATCTCTTTTAGTTGATTTTTAGCAATTGTCCATTGTCCTTGCCCTGCAGTTGCTATTTTCAAGGCTACTTTCTAGCTGTTACCTTCAGGTCAACATTTTGTTTGTTCCCCTCTGTCCATGTTTATCTGCTAGCTATAGTACTGTAACTGTTCCCAGAAAATTCCTCTTTTAATTACACAACACTCCAGTCTCCTAGGCTTCCAGTTGTCTTCCTGAGCTCCTTTGTGAACTCTGTCTCTTAGTGTGTGTGTGTGTGTGTGTGTGTGTGTGTGTGTGTGTGTGTGTGCTGCCTCAGCCTCCCAGATTGGCAGGAATATGTATACCACCACAACCAGCAAGATTCTTCATTTTTTTGGCCATCCTCTTTACCAGCTTCGCTTTTTCTTGAGACAGGATCCTAATCCGTAGCCTAGGCTGTTCCTGAGCTCACTTTTAGTCTAGATTGGCCCTTTAACTCATAGCGTCCTTCTGCCTCATCCTCCTGAGTGCTGGAATTACAAGAGTGCACTGCCACATCCAGCTAATTAAAGTGCCTCTCCTTGATGTTGTGAGTAGACAGCTCTATACATCCTTATTCTAGGCAATTGTAATTGATGGTCTTTCTTTTTTTTCTGTTTTGTTACCTGGGACTGAACCCAGGGCCTTGAGCATGCAGTCAACCGCTCTACCACTGAGCTACATCCTCAACCTGAAAATTGTAATTGAATATTTCCTTTTTTTCCCCTCTACCTCAGTTAACTAGAAAGTCCTTAAGAGCAAGGATTCTGGCAGTGTCATTTTGGCTAGTAAATTGATTATGCTTGTACATAGCATCCCAGTTTTAAAAAAGTGTACATTAAATACTTGAGTTGAAAACTCAGATTTTGATCCAGTAGTTAGGGGGGCATGTTGTAAGAGTTAATTTCATTTATCAACTTGACTTTCCTATTTGCAAGATTCACACCCATGGTTCAATAATCCATGGATCAAAAATGTTTGAAAACAAAATTGTGTCTTTGTTGAAGATGTGTAGAATTAATTTTATTCCCTATACAATGTAAGAATAATTTACAAAGCACTTACATTATATTAGATAATAATTTAGAGATTATTTTAAGTGTATATGAGTAGGTAAATTATATGTGAATACTGTGTCATTTTATTTAATATTCTTACTGCATTTTAAATTCAGTGTTGAATTAAAATAACACTATATACTCTCTGCCACTTTCTTTTATTCAGCCTGTATCTTAGAACCTCCTAAAATGCCCTAAAGCCAGTCAAGCCATAAGGATCAATTGTTTCAGTGTTTTCAATGCAACTGTGCCATTAGAAACAAGTTTTAATGGACTTCAATGCATAGGAATGGTTTCAGGAAGCTGTAATTTATTCACACTCTCATATGAGCACATAGCGTAATCCTGAGTCACTTTAATCTCATGTGTCATTATATGTATTTTATCATAGTTATTTTTAGAGTATATGTTTGCAATACCCAATAATTCCATTCATCTTGGGGAACTTGTGCACATACATATCACAACTTCATTATTTTTACTTTCCTTCCCTTTTCTGCCCTTCTGTCTCCCCCATCTTTAGATCTTTTCATCTCTACAGAGATTCCTTCCCTACTTCTTATCATTTATCTTTTTTTTCTCTTTAAATAGTGTCTTAGTTACGTTCTCATTACTTGGATACACTACTCAGAACCTACAAATTCAAAGTGGAAAGGTTTGTTTCAGAGGTCCCAGCCCAGTCACTGCTGGCTGGCAAAGACAGCATCATGGATGGTCTGGTGGAAAACATTCCTCGTGGCACTGCAAGAAGGATGAGTGAAGGAACCACTGGGGAGAAAGCAGGGCGAGAGTATATCCGTCTAGGCCACACCCTCAGTGGTCTGCCACACCCTTAATAATCCACTCCTCCAGACCAGGCCCCACCTTCTAACAGCATTTGAAATTTATAGCTAACCTACACTACCCAGATACATGAGGCTTTTGGGAAACATTCCAGATCCAAATCATAATGAATTATTTATATTTTCAGTTGTATTTTCTCATATAAGAGAAACCATGTCATATTTAATTTTCTGTGTCTGATTTATTTCACTGAGCAGTCTCAAAGTACATCATTTTTTTCTACAAATGACTCAAATTTACTCTCTTTAGGGGAGAGTAACATTTTATTGTGCCTTTATACCACATTTTCTTTATTCATTCTTCTATTTATGGGCATATAGGCTTCTTAGAAGATTTAGCTTTTGAGTTAGGCTGCTATAAGTACAGACATGCATGTTTCACTGTATAATGATTTTTTAATTCTTTCAGAAAGATATATCTGGGTCAAATGGAACTTCTATTTTTAGTATTTTTAAGGAATCTCCTCGTTGATTTACAGAGTGGCTATACATTTTTTTTTTTTTTTTTTTTTTGAGGCAGGGCCTCACTCTGCAGCCCAGGCTTGTCCTGGACTCACTAGGGAGCCCAGGCTGGCCTTGGAATCACAGCAATCCTTCCCTCTCAGCCTCCCGAGTGCTGGGATTACAGACATGCACCACTATACCGGCTTACGTGGTGCTGGGGAATCGAACTTGGGTACTTACTGCTTGCCAAAGCATTTGCTAGGTAAGTGCTTTAGCTGCTGAGCCATTCCTCTAGACCCCATAGTGGCTATACTAATTTACAGTTCCACCAACAATGTAGAAGGGCATCTTTTCCTTCACACCCTCGCCAGCCCTTGCTATTTTTGAGTTATTGACGATAGCCATTATTACTGGAGTCTCAGTATTACTTGATTTACATTTCTCTAATGGAAAAAAAGGTGATGAAGATTTTATGTTCTTATTAGCAATTTGTACTATTTTTAAGGTATGTCTTCATTTCAGTTGTTCATTTTTAAATTAGATCTCTTGTTTGGGGGAGTTGAATCTTCTTTTGGTGTTCCTTATGCATTGTACATATTAGGACTCTGTTTAAGGAATATAACTGGCATTATTTTTTCCATTGTGTTGGTTCTCTCTTTACTATGCTGTTTCTTTGCTGTGCATAACTTTTATATTCAGCATAATTCCATTTGATTCTTGGTACTATTTTTTGTGCAATTAGCATTCTGTTCCGAAAGTCTTTGCCTACTCTTATGTCTTCAGGAATTCTACCTATTTTACCTTCCAGCAGATTCAGTGTTTCAGTTTTAACATCTAGGTCTTTGATTCATTTTAACTTGATTTTAGTAGAGGGTGAATGAATCTACATTTGTTTTTCTGCATGTAGATAACCAGTTTAACCAGCCCCATTTATTAAAGATTCTTTTTCCCAGCATATGTTTTGGCCCCTTTTGTCAAAGATCAGATGCCCGATGGTACCTGAGGTTTGAACTGTTGTGCCCAGATTGTGAGACCCCAAGGAAGACCCCAGGAGCTGATACCGATGCAAGCACAGGAGAATCTTTATTGCAAGCTCGAGCCTGGGCTCTCCCACTCCAGCCCAATGGAGACAAAGAGAGAAGCCCTGAGTGCAATCCACACTCGATTTTTATAGGCAAAAAGCACAAGATGGTAACAGAAACTATTCGAGTTATTTATCACAAAGCTGATTGATTATCACACAGGAAGGGTCTGGCAGAAAGTCCCTGTCAGTTAAAGTTGACCAACTCTGAGTAATGGATTGCTTTGCAAGAACTTGCACATCTGGAAATGTTTTCCAGAACCCAGCGGCCCAGATTTAGCCTTGAGTGACATTATTTTTTCCCAATTCATAATTGTTAAACAGCTGTCTATCTTCAGGAAAACTGAGACTCAGGCCTTTTCAGGAATTTGAAAGTCAGTCCTGTTACTTTGGAAGGGGAGTTTAAGGCCTGTCATGGAGTCTCCGTGGCCTAGGTCTTTCAACATTCTCAGTTACGTTCCATTTATCCACACATTTGCTTTTGTGCTAGTGCTTTATGATTTTTAATCACTACTGCTCTGTTATATCTGAAATCAGAGATTGTGATGCTTCCTGCCTTGTTCTTCTTGCTCAGTTCATATAATTTTCAGAAGTTGTTACTTTTTTTGAGACAGAGTCTTGCTCTGTATTCTAGGGTGGCCCTGAGTCATGTATCTTAGACTGACATAGAACTCATGAAAATCCTCCTCCTTCAGCCTCCCAAGTGCTGAGATTACAGGCGCGTACTACCACGCCCAGCTATTAAGTGCTGCTATGGGGCCTCACACTGCCTAAGGAAGTGGAAGTGTTCTAATCACTGAACTATGCCTCCAGCCCAAAAGTTGTTACTTTACCTAGGCTGAGCCTTTTATATTAAAAAGATTTGCCTAAGTATTAAGTATTAGCTAACTAATGAAGTGATTGACTCACTTTTAAAATGAGTGTTTTTAGATGCCTTAGCTTTTATTAATTGCATGAGCCCATAAAAAACAGTAATTGAAAATTTAAATACATTACTGTTTTCTTCAAAGAACTAGAGCCTGTAAAACTTTAAACATTCAAACATTTAAGTATCTATTAAAATACTGATAGCAATAAACAATGTGCAGTTTTAAATACTATTTAAACAAACTCTAAATCACCATTAAGCTAAACTGAATTTTAAGTAATTCTTATGTTCTAAATGCTCTGCTCTTGTGCAAGGGAGATCAACCACTTTACTACTGACCACAACTGCAGCCTGTGAGAATTTTAAAAAGTATCGTGGCTGTTGTTAAACTGCATTCTGCATGTATTTGGACAGAGAAAGGGACTGATTGAATAAACTGAAACACTTTGCTAATATCACTCTGGTACTCTTAGAGACTATTTCTTTTTTCTTTTTTTTCCTTTGTCTTTTCTAAAAACCACAAACAGAATATATGCACATGAATTTGTATATCATAGTTTACTTCAAAAACATTATTATTGTCTTTATTTTGTAAAAAGTAACATTTATTAGGTTTTACTTATTTTTTGAGACAAGGTCTTGTTCCATAGTCCAGGTTTGTCCTGAATTGACTATATAGTCCAAGATGGCCTTGAATACACAGCAGTCCTTCTGCCTCAGTCTCCTGAGAACTGGGATTATAGGCATGTGCTACATGTCTGGATTAATTCAGTTTTATTTTTAAATACCAAAAATACAAACTTCAGCATCTGAATGAGTCTTGTGTGCTTAAAAAAATACAGCTATAACTTTCTGCTTTTAATTGTGGTAGGTAGTACCAGATTAGTTCTCTTGGTTTGTAAAGAACCAGAAAACTGGACTAAACATACCACACTGGACTATTAATTTTAGACAATGTGGTCATGAGCCAAGACCTTGTTCTTAAAAGCTGTAACTGGATTCTGGTCCAGGACGTAAAATATAAGAACAGCACAGCAATTTTGTTGAGAGACAGACACACAGATTGGAGATAGGTAAAGTTGAGGAGGTTAGCATTGCAAAAAAAAAAAAAAAAAAAAAAAAAAAAAAAAAAAAAAAAAAAAAAAAAAAAAAAAAAAAAAAAAAAAAAAAAAAAAAAAAAAAAAAAAAAAAAAAAGAGTCCCAGGAAGGAAAAATTCCTTAAGTATTAATTTTTTGGCTGACTACTAGTGGTATATATACAGAGTAAATGAAGACTGTGATGTTGAGAAAGACCATTGCCTGGAATCTGAATCTGGATGCTGAACACCGATCAGCACTGACAAGTTTGGGAGACAGGTGAACTTCAACCAAGGAATCCCAGACAAACTGTGTGAAAGACTAGGCAAAACTAGCCACTGAATAAAGCTGACCTCAAACTCTTTTTCCATAACAAAGCCTGAAAGCAAGGCTTAGTAGAATTGTACTGATCTGCAAATATCCAAACAATCTGCCAAAATAAAACTCAATCAACTTCCAACTCACTTCAGACAATAAAGTCCAGACATTCTCAATGTATATGGCATCCAATCAGAAACTACCAAAGTCCATCAAAAAAGGAAAATGTGCTAAAACAGGACAAACACCAGCCAACAGAAATTGACCCAGGAGTAACAGAGGTAAAATTAGAAGGCAAATGCTTTTTTCGGATAGTCTAAATTTGTTTAAGGATTTAAGGGAAAACGTGATCATATGAGGGAGAAATAAAGATAGTAAGAGTAAAACAGAAATGTTAGAGTTGAACAATACCACAGATTGAAAACACACTGGATGAGGATAAGAACTATATTAAACACTGCAGAAGAAATGATGATGGAATTGAACAAATAACAGCAGGAGCGATCTAGACTGAAGCATAATGAGAGAAAGCTGAAGGAAAAACTGAACTTGCCGTGATCTGGAGGACAATATCGAGTGGCCTCACATGTAAGCAATTCATGTCTCGGAGTAGAGATGTCGAGGAGAAAAAAATATGTGAAGAAACAATGGCTAAGAATTTTACCACCGAGGTTAGGAACATAGACACTTCCGTGCTGCGTACATTCTTGTTCGCTTTCACAAAGAAAGCTTCTGTCTTGTGAACTGTCCTGTGGAGCCCGGAACAGAAGAAGCTTTTCAGAAAATAGTCAGGCCATAAATGGAGGCCTCACCATGCACGCAGAATGAGCACTTAAAGCTGATAAAAGATTCTAAGTCTCAATATGGTATTTATTACTCATTGAACTATGTATTTGAGTGGATTGATTTTATCTTATGTGTTGTCTTAGCAAGATTGATATTTAAAATGATATAATAATTCAAATGATACTTTACTGAAAGACATGATAACAACTAGGGTGTTACACATTGGTCATCACAGAATTCTGAAAGGCTGAGGGAGGAGGATCACAGGTTTGAACCCACACTGGGCAACTTAGCAACTTAATGAGATCCTATCCCAAAGTAAAAAAATGAAAGGACC